>VOQK01004028.1:0-10552 GCA_015052645.1 Benitochromis conjunctus | reverse complement strand
AATGTGTTGTTTCTTAAGATAAGAGAATTGTATTAAAATCAAGATGAAACGATGAGTCATTTATCACTGATCCACAGCTGAAGTGTTTGGTTCTTAGCTACTACCAACCTGAAAGACAGCTCAGTAAATGGTTGTCACATATTTTTTTTTCCCCCTCCAACGTCCTTGGCAGCCTTTCACACCATAGTCAAAAGAGGCTTCATACTCTGAATACTGCAGATTTCCACTTGTTCTCAGGCAAGCCAAGGTTGCACTGATGTATAGTGTAAAAAGCACTAAATGATCGGCATGTTTCCCCAATCTGCCTACACCACACTGTGTGGAAAAGGCAGAGCCCATTCATCTGGCCTGTATTGTTGAGAAGTCAATGTCCTTCACTCTTCCTCTCTTTCACTGTTCACCATGCGATGAAGAGAGTGTGTTTTGCCTTCGTCTGTCACATTTGTTGGACTGACTGCAGGAGGAAAAGCTGCTATCAGTGATTTGTCACTTATCTGCTGCTCTTCCCTGCACACATGCAGTCAAATACAAGAAGCCGCCTGTTTGAGTTCTTGGCACATGGTTTGGTGAGTTGGTTGTGGTGATTTTTTTTTTTTTGTGTATTTACTTTAATGGGAGGCATGCATAAATTTACTGCTAATAGGAAGCGTCAGATATAAAAGTATGTGGGCTGGGTCTTAGAAAGAGCGGTAGTGTTGAGTTTATTGTGTGTTGTGGGATTTTCAATATTCTAGAATATATTTACATCAGCAGATGTGCTGCAAATGTTTTGTTTGTGAATTTACATTGACGTTTTTCCCTCTGTGTCAGTTTTGCATTTTTATTTAAAACGCTACACATTGAACTGCAAAATGTATTCTCGGATCTAAAAGGACTGAAATGGAATGGTAGAAAACTTTGATGTGCTTTTGTCTTCAAGTCTTCACAAACATTGATCTTAATTTGTGCACTTTTCACTTTTGAGCTTTAGCTACACAACAGCTCGAATTTTATTTTCACCCATTAATTTCTGCTTTTGAAACAGATTATTTTTTTCATTCTTTCTTCTTCTTTTTTTATTAGCAAGGCTCAGGGTTGTTTTATTTCTACACCCGTGAACTGCGTCTGTGCCGCTGTAGCTGCAAATGTTCAATTTTGGTGTGCATGGGTGGGGCCAGGGCTACATAGTCACAGATAGTCATGGGGTTAAATTGCCACTTGAAGCACAATTTGTCGTGTTTGACCACAAGGTTGGTAGAAAAGTATTAAATTGTTGTGGCCATTTATGTGTCGATCATGGACCTTGGAGAGGATTGCTGTTTGTAAGGTATTCAGGAACAATTTATACACATTTTATGGCTGCAGCAAAAGATTATTTTTATTGTTGTTAATTTAAAGTTGTGTTCCTTCCTCATATAAACAAAGTCTGAAGTCAAATATATTATTACACAAGCCACGTCCCAGAATTTATGCTTGGGGAGTAAAAGTGTGTGTGCATGCGCGCACGCGTGTATACATATATGCATGTGTATATGTATACATATGTATGTGTATGTGCTGTCAGCGCTAATGCGAACTGATCCGCGTTAACGCGTCAAATTGGGCAAATCCCCATTAACGAGTTAACACAGATTAATCCGTGTGAGGGGTTACTCGGCGTTAACGCATTAATACAGCTTAAACACGTTAACGCCGTCATCACGACTAACGCGATTAACAATTAACCCACCTGGTGCTCAGACTGACTCAAAATCCCTGAAATGTCTCTGTCAACGCAGAGACATTTCGCTGTTCTGTTAATACGCGGTAACCGCCGTATATGTAAGTTTGTGTGTGTATGTGTCTATATATATGTATGTGTGTGTGTGTGTATATATATATATATATAATATAGATATATAGAGATATATAGATAGAGATATTAGTGTAAAAATAATGGAAATAAGACAGAAAAGATGAAGAGAGAGAACATTTAAAGACAAAATTAAAGTAATTACCAACCAGTTCCCTGTGTAGTAGCTGCAGAAACTGATCACTTGAGCATAAGCAAAATGGAATTTTACCTCGACTATCTGTCGTAACAATCCACAGAAAACTTGTAAGGCATGTTGGTCCACAGCCCAGATTTCTTTCTTAACACACCTTGTTTGAAATCTGCAAAATGTATCTTTTCTACACGTTCAAAGGCTGTAAACAGATTTAAAATGAGAAAAATGACATGAAAATTCTTTTTCAACTGCTTTTTCAAATGTGTGATCATGGCCTTGTTTTCTATGCAGAGACCAGGCATGCCTCCTTCCAGTCGCATGACCCCTCAGGGACCAGCCATGGGCCCTCCGGGATACGGCAGCAGCCCCGTGTCCCGTCCTGGCATGCCGGGCGTGATGGACCCGTCTCGTAAGAGGCCGGCTCCCCAACAGATTCAGCAGGTTCAGCAACAACAGAACCGCAACCAGCAGTAAGTCCGCACTTGCCGCCTACTCAGCCATGCTTTTTTCACAGTTATTGCAGCCTGAGTTAGGGGACTATAATTTTATGTCTTTGTATGTGTGCGAGTGTGTATGAACAGGGTACCTGGAAAATATATCCCACAGGCTGAAAAATTTGACTGACTTCTTTGTCGTTTTGTAAAGAGACACAAAGCTGCTCTGACTTGCACTCAAACTCCTCTTGTTTTGATGATTTATTTTCTCAGCACAAAGAAGAAGAAGATGGCTGATAAAATTCTACCTCAGAGGGTGAGTATTAATCAAACCACTGTGCATGAGCAATCCATTAATTCCAGCTTTGATTATGCTGGAGATTACATCTGGCAGTCCATGTGAACTTTAATTTAAGTGGCTCCAAACAAAGGACAGTTGGTCTTTAAAGTGCCCTGGTTAAAATGCTGGGATTTAGAGAGCGCTAACTATAAGTGCTTGGGGCAATTTACTAAAGATTTTAGCACTGTGCAGTGCAAAATGGAGACCTCCCCAGGTTTTGTGATTACAGTAATGAACAAAATCGCTATTAACTCTGGAAGTATTTCTTCTCTCACTCCACCTGAGCTCCCTGTCTTTCCTCTCGCTGTGTGTGAAATGTGAAAAGAGGCTGCAGGGTGGACATAAACTTGCACCTGTGATAAAGAAATGGTCTACTGACCTTGTATCATGAAAATAGAGGTTGTAGCTCAAGCGGTAGAGCAGGTCATCTACTAATCAAAAGGTTGGTGGTTCGATCTCTGCATGTCAAATGTCCCCGGGCAAGATTGTAAACTCAAGTTGCTCATCATTGAATGTGTGTGAAAGCACTTAGGTAGAAAAAGCATAGAAAATATGAATGAGACAAGTTGTATAAAGTGCTGTGAGTACTCAGAGTAGAAAAGCACTGTATAAGAACCAGTCCATTTACCATTTGTCCTGAATCACGTGATACATTTAATAGTCAGCACATTTCTGTTTTTAAGTCACAAATCCAAGTGAAACGCTCACTGTCAAGCCCTACACCGCCATCCTCGCATTTGTGCTGGTTTTCCAGGATACTAAGAATAACTGATTTATAGTACTGACCTCATATGATCCCACTAATGTGAATATACTGACTGCAGGGGAAAAAAATAGTTGTTAGTGAAGATTCACTTCAGCCAGTTTGCTTCTGAGGTGAACTCATAACTATGATTGATGGCAGGCCACTGACTCAAATGGGCCAACAGCTGGCAAGTCAGCTTGCCTGAGACACTCTTTTTGGAGCATTGGGCCATCAGGTCATTAGTTATGTTGAACCCCAATTTTAGGCACTCATGGTGTTCCCCAGTGTGTGGACGTCAATCATAAATTTGACAAGAGTTCCTCTATTATATCCTTTTAATACTTTATATGGCAATTTTCTTTACGATTAAATCTCACATCAACATTGTATTCTCATAGGATGTTATAATTTAAAGTTGCAGTCTTGTAATATCCTGTTCATTTATTCCTATATATTTTACAGCTGAACAGTGTAGTAGATAATCAAAAATGCGTTCCTAAGAGAACACCATATGGAAGTAAGGCTGAGTGTTGTATTTGATCTCTTCCTGCACTTTATTTAAATGTAGACAGTGGTGTGATAGTAAAATGTCTGTTGCAGTATCTTGGATTTTCTGAAGGAGAGATTTCTCCCTCCTTCTCTTGATCTGTGAAGCTTGAGATTCATTTTCAGCAGAAATAGACCCAACGTGTAAAGCCAGCAGAGCAGGCAGCAGATATGTGGTCACTCGTGGCTCACAGACCCGGTGGACACAAACATATTCAGACTAGAATCAGAGAGAGTGTGAACAACTGAGAAACTGGGTTTTCTCAGACTGACAGATGGAAAAACAAGTGCAGGTTACAGATTTTAATTTTAATTACAATCGACGCTTCCAAGGGTTAAAACAAGGACATTGTGTTTAAAAACCAGTTGCAGTTATTCTCGTTTTTGCTTTCAGCACATATCTTCACATAACTTCTTTTACTATCATTAAAGTTCAAGGATATCTGCCTGAATAAAAAGAGTTTTCTTTTTTCAAGTTTAATGAATCCACTGTCTATTTAAACGATTGTGAGTTCTAATACTCAATATTCGTGATCTCAATCCTGGCCTGAATAAGTGATTATTATTATTATTATTAAAGATTCTTCTAAAGACATCTGTAGTCACCCGTATTCTTTGTCTCCTAGATCAGGGAACTGGTCCCAGAGTCTCAGGCTTACATGGATCTGCTGGCTTTTGAGAGGAAGCTGGACCAGACGATCATGCGCAAGAGGCTGGACATTCAGGAGGCCCTCAAGAGGCCTATTAAGGTATATTCCAGTCAAGCTCATCACAGGTGTTCCATGTTACCTTTAACTGGTCATTTAAGAGTGATGTCAGTCAGTGAAGAGTTAGTCAGAATACATGTCTACATTTTACAGATTGCTGCTTACTTCCCCTTGATCTTCTGCACTGCACTATTTGTTCAGATGATGATGCTGCCTAATGGTTTGAGTGTTTTTATGTAGCACTTGATGAAAAGATTTCTGAATATTGTGACGTTAACACACATATTTTATGTAAGTTAAAGCGAACCTTATCCACAAGTGGCCGACACAGCAGTCGGAGCTACATGTTTGATTTGGCTCAGGTTTCAGTCTGCTCTAAATGCTTGACTTTAAAGTTTTCTCTGGTATTAATCCTTCTGATAATACCTGTTTTGTTCCCATCAGGCTCACATGTGAGCACACGACACACACCAAAATCTACTGTTTGAGGAGCAGCTAATCAGGAGAAAGCCACTTTGAAATCAGTGTCTTTAAAGGAAGAGGACATGAAAGGGCTCTACCAGGGGCCACTATCAGAATCAGAATACTTAAATCATTTCAGAGGAAATTATGTGGTCACAGTTGCTCCAAGACAGTCAAAACAGTAACTAACTAAACTAAATTTAATAATTCAATATACTGCAGAGTATATGAATATAACAAAATAGCTCTAATCATAAATATTCCAATATATTACTCAAAATTAAATATTTTTGGTTGACATTGTGGTGCCCTTCTTATCATATGAACTGTAATTTTCTCTGTAGAGGATATGATATTAAGGGTTGGCAACTATTGCAGTGTATGCTGTGCTTTAGATGGAGGAAGGCCAGCACGTCATGCACTGGGTGGGAGGAATTGTCCAGCGTTGTTCTTATCTTGGACAACATCCGGCTCTCCAACACCGCCTTTATAGAGTCCAGCTCCATCCCCAGTTTTCATTTTATTGAGTCTGTTGGCATCCGTGACCCTCAGCCTGCTGCGCCAGCGTTCAGCAGCATAGGGGATGACACTGGCCACAACAGACTCGTAGAAAATCCTGAAAAAGACCTCAGCCGCCTCAGAAAAGAGACCGCTCTCGTCCTTCCTCTGAGCAGTGGTGTTTTTAAACCCAGTCCAGTTTAATGTCTGCGTGTACTCTAAAGTATCTGAAGCGATAATTTATAGATATTTATATATTTTTATATTATATTATGTTTTTATAGACAATTTATAGGGATCTCTGTACATTTAGAGATATAGATGAAAGATAAATAAATGTTTTACTTGTATGAGGAAAAAAAAAGATGCGGTTCAGAAAATGGCCATAATGGGTCCACACTCAGTGTAGCTATAAAGCCGGTGTTGAGTGACTGATGGGACACAAAGTTAAAGTTTCTTTTCTGTTTTTGTTTTCAGCAAAAGAGAAAGCTAAGGATTTTTATCTCCAACACCTTCAACCCAGCAAAGCCTGATGCTGAGGATGGAGAGGGCACAGTTGCATCATGGGAGCTACGTGTCGAGGGGCGTCTGCTGGAAGATGTAAGCTTTGTTCAGTTTTTAGTAACTACTTGTGGCCGCCCAGTAAAGTATGGCTTAGTTGGTTTGCTGTTTTGGGATAATGTAAAAAGTAGTTTTTATTTTCAACAGTAGGGTCAAAAATTACCATCAAAATATTAAGATTATGATGGTCTTGTTAGGTTACATGGACCTAAGACTGTTAAACAGATCGTGCTCACTTCAGTGTTATTTCTTATCTTTCTTTTTTTTTTTTTGTAAAAATATTTCAGCCTAATATCACAGGCAGCTTACTTAAATTTAATTCTGTTTGCAGACGGCCGTGTCCAAGTATGAAGCCACGAAACAGAAAAGAAAGTTTTCCTCATTCTTCAAGTCCTTGGTGATCGAGCTGGACAAAGATCTGTATGGTCCAGATAATCACCTCGTGGAAGTAAGAGGGTTTTTTTGTTTTTGTTTTTAATCTAATCTGAAAGGCTCTGCCTTTCTACTATCAATGTTCATTACTTTTCTAATCATTTTTTGTTGAATATCATTTTTATAGTTGATATACCTTGATGTTAGGTAATGGTAGCTACTTTATTAGAATGAACTGATTTAGGGTGAATATATGTGATATGTAATATATGTAATGTAAACAACACGGTAATATATTTCCTTGGACATGCCCATAGTTTATGCATAAACCGCTTAAGGCAGACTACTTCTATGATCTCACAGTACTTCATGACACTGCATCCTTTATTGTTTTGCTTGTTTTGCTTCCCCAACATCAGAAGTTGTGAATAATACTGTGTGTTTAAATAAGATCAGCAGATATTAATGAACAATATTAACTTGGAGACATAACTCATTACTTGTTCCTTAAATGCTGCTTGTATCACTTCAGTGGCATAGGACTGCTACAACCCAGGAGACCGATGGTTTCCAGGTGAAGAGGCCAGGTGATGTGGGTGTTCGTTGCACCGTTCTTCTCATGCTTGATTACCAGGTAAACAGACTCTGCTTCTCAGCGAGTGATCTTCAAACATTTCTTCATGAATTCACTCACCTTTTCGTCTTTTTGTGTGCCGCACAGCCCCCTCAATTCAAGCTGGACCCCCGACTGGCCCGTATGTTGGGTATCCACACCCAGACCAGACCCGTCATCATTCAGGCCCTGTGGCAGTACGTGAAGACCCACAAACTCCAAGACCCACACGAGCGGGAGTTCATCAACTGTGACAAGTACTTGCAGCAGGTGAGAGGAGTTGCTTTTTCGCACTGGACATGTTGATGTGGTACATTTTGTTACTTGGCTTTCACCAAAAGGCAGTCCACTCCATTTCTTAAATGTGATGAACATTAGCTGGTAGCTGGAAAGAGGATCTGGATCCTGCTGTGGATGTTGAATAGCCCGCCTTCCCCCCTCTCTCCATCTGTCCTTTTATGGAGACATTCTCTCTTTCTGGGTCACTGTCTGGTCTCTTGGTGCTTTTTCTGCTCTACCAAGATAAACATAGGATTTTATAAGGTTAATGATTTATTCCTACTGAACTGATGTAATTTCAGAGTGCATAATAACCATAATCAAGCTCTAACGTAATTTAAACGTGGTTGTCAGGCACATTCTTAATGTGAACAAACCAGTGTATTCTGCTGGATGCTTCACAGTAGTGAAGACATGTTTATCTAAACATTCTTTATTTCATACTTTCATTTTGCAGATCTTTGAGACTCAGCGAATGAAGTTTTCTGAGATCCCACAGCGCTTGCATGCACTTCTCATGCCCCCAGAGCCCATCATCATCAACCATCTCATCAGGTATGTTCTACTTCAGCAAAAAATCTTTTTAAATATGTCAGTAAATGGCAAAAAAGCCTAATTCTTGAAATTCGTTGTTTGGGCTGGCTATATATATTTTTATTTGTATTTTTATTTTATTTTTTTAATTCGCACCATTTTCATCCAAACTGAGTACATGGAAAGATAATTTTTTTGTTGGACTCAAGTGTTCTGATTCATTTTGTCCACATTTTGTCCATGCTTTGACCAAGTGATTGTTTCTCTTCTAGTTATTTTTCTTGTCTTGATTAGCAGCACGCACTAAATGCTCAGAAAGCGTTAGGTCTATGAGAATTTAAATCCATTTTAGGATTGGATTGCTGTCGTTGTTGATTAACTTATCACTTGCTGCTAATGTGATTTAATCACATACAGTAAAAAACAAACAAACAAACCTCTAAACAGTAAACTGTATTGTTTTGATAGTGTGGATCCTAATGACCAAAAGAAGACTGCCTGCTATGACATTGATGTGGAGGTGGACGACACACTGAAGACCCAGATGAACTCCTTCCTTCTCTCCACAGCCAGCCAGCAGGAAATAGCAGGGCTGGACAACAAGGTGCATACCTCACCCAGCAGTCACTCGCTGTTCTTTTTATGGATGTTACTGAGTTTTATGTTTGTCCTGAGAGTTTTAGACAGGGCTGTGTTTCCAGGGTGGGAGCAGTGTTTCCTGTTTCCTAGAGTTTTGTGTGGCCTTTTGATCACTGTAACTAGTACTAAATCACCCCCTTCTGTAGTGGAGGGGAAAAAGTGTACTCGCTCATAAATAATCTGAGAGAAGTTTAAGATGGTACTTTATTCTTTTTCTTTGATTTTTCTAACAGTGAGTAGGTTTTTCCAACATGCAGATCTTGCAAATTTCAAAAAATTAAAACAATTGGGGATGTGGTGGGTTTTTATGATATATCTGAGAGAGAGATAGAGATAGATAGATATATATCCAGCCATTCAGGCAATCTTTTATTGAACCTATCATTTTGATTGTCTCCCATTTCGTGAACCTGCCGAGGGCAATTTCACACATATTTGCTCCCTCAAATTGCTGCCTGTGTATTACTGGCCTCTTACCCCATTTTGAGGTCGATCAGGTCTTCTTGACCTCTTGCTAGAGACCGTTACCTTTACTGGAATGGCTGTAATCACATTGATAAGGCACAAAGACGTCCCTCTGTGGAGTCTTTGTTCTGAAGCGACTCAACAATCTAACAGCAGAGATTGTTTACAGGATACAGACGCCTTTCATTTTGTTACTTTCTTTTGGGTTTGGTGAGGATTGCTGTTATACATCCTGTTCCTGCTGGCTTAATATTAGAAAAAGCCTGTAGCTTAGCCTTGTTGAACTATTTGTAGTGCATTTTGTGAGCCTGAGAATCTTATAAACCAGAGACGGGGCTCATTTTTTCCCCCCAGCACCTCTGTTAAGGTTTTCCAAAAAAAAAAAAAACGTTTCCAAATAAAATGATCATTTGGAGCCCTGTGCCAAGACATAGTCAGGGTTTGTAGCCAGTTCTACTGAATATTAAGTGTTTCTGACTATAATACATATAATTACTACATTAAGTTTCCAACACATGGATTTTACCTTTTCCTGGACCATTAGTGAATTTTTCTTTTTCTGGGACTAGGCTCAATTCATGTCTGTGAACCCTGAAAGAGTGCTGCTTAGGCGCAGATAGGTCCTTGTGTCATAGAAGAAAATGTTGAACGGAGTAATAGTCTCATAGGTAAGGTAAGTCTTCTGTGAGCTGAGATAGTTGTGATGCACTTTAAAGGTGCAGGTTCCCAGGGACCCCCTCCTGCAGTCACTCACCTCCCCATCCTTACAAATTGGTCTCTTTTAAATTCCAAAAGGAATCCAGGGTCACATCTATGGTCTTGTTTTTATAGCAGAGATAATGGAGATCTGGAGCTTGAATCCCCAAAAGAGAGCCTGTTGATGAGTGCACTCTGATGCAACTATTTCCCCTTTGATTACCCTGCGCGTGTTCACTTTTGCTGGTTAGAGACTACAGTACCTTTTAATTACAGGCCAAGGTTATATCCATATTTTTATAGGGATGCGCGTGACTAGATGATTACAAGAAGCTGGCTTCACTAGCTGGCACCAGAAATGCATGTCAGTTAAATAAATAATTCATATTTTATTAATGTAAACCTCTTAAATGTTGGGTCTGGGGACAGAAAACTGTCACACCAATCAGCACAGATCTGCAACTCTTTTATCTATGAAATGAACGGCTGTATGCAGGCTCTATAAACAGCATATTACTGTTCGAATGGAAACATTCTGCTTGTTGACAGGAGCATTAGCCACTCTCAACAAAGTAATCTGTCATTGTGTGTGTATGTGCAATATTCTGTGTGGCCCAAAGTACCACAATACAATCTGATTTTCAAGGAATATGGTTTGAAATGGCTCTTAAACACACACACACACACACACACA
>VOQK01004026.1:9990-19990 GCA_015052645.1 Benitochromis conjunctus | reverse complement strand
GCTTCCAGAAAATTATAAGCTAGCTAAGGGGCGGGGCAAGCTGAATTAACTCATTATTTACCCCCAATGATTCGAATACATTCTTTTAGTTCTTAATGGCTAATTCAATATTCAATTCAATTCCTAGAAGTCAGTTATAAATTATTTATTTATCGCAGTTTATTTCATTAACTACACAAAATAGACCTTTAAAATACAGTGGAGGTGAGACGGTTCACCTAATAGGATCAAGTTTTAAAAGCGCTTTAAAAAACTGTAGATTGGGGCGGGTACGGTTTGATTGACATGGCTCTAAGCCAATGACAGCGTAGAGGTTGTTCATAGTCCTGTGCATCAAAATCTGTCTTTAAATTATGGCTCTGAGACTCGAAAGAGACAAAAGCATGACTTTGTTCATTTATTTAATGCATTTAAAGCTTTTCTTCATTATTTATTTTCATTAGACAAAAACTAATAATAGGGTCAATTAAATTACGTCAGTGGAGAAACTAAAGGTAATATAAACCATAAACAAATACACCATAAAAGCAACAACAACAACAATAATAATAATGTCTCTTGGAAATACAGATGGATCTCTGTCCCAAGAGGAAGAATGAATGAGTGATCTCTCTCCCTGACTCAGATCAAGCAGGGGATGCTACGCCCCTGACAAATAGCTACAGCATAATGACCTGTGAGTGCTAACAAATATAAATCGTTTTCTCTTGCATTTTTACTGTCGTCAAAACAAATGCTCATTAGCCTTTTATGAGGGATTGTGTGAATAATAAATAGATCCTAATTACCCCTCATCACAAATGCAAATGTGTGAATTAAAAGCAACGGGTAGTAAAACAATAGAGCTACTTTTCCTGGCTAATATTATATGTACAGTTACTGACTTACTGAGCATGAATGGCTTACATTAATTGTTCTGACCAGTTGCTTTACTTTACATTATTGTAGTGACGATTAATCTTTAATATGTCCCATTCCCACTAAGAACATTTTTTCTTGGCTCTAATAAAGCTTTAATCTTTTTGAAGCTGTTCAGTATAAGAGAGTTTTGAAAACATCTGCACTTTGATCTTATGACTATTAAAATAACAAATATTTTTTAACGATTACATTAAGGTTACGCGTTATGTGTCTAAGCATGCGATAAAGAACTTGGTTTATGGCACATGCCTATTTGCATATTGCTTATCAAACACACAAATAAACAGCTTTATAATGGGGGAGCTTTAAAACAACGGCACTGTGTCAAATCAGCATCACTGTTTAGACTTCTGTGAAGCCCATTTATCACCTCAGAGGATAACCTATATTTTACACACTAATCTGAGCTAAAGCATGTCAGATGCCTGTACAGGGGGCCCGGTCTATTGTTCAGGCTGAGGGCTTATCCCTGTTTCACATGCTGAGCGACAGCAGACTTATGAGTCAGCCATGTTGTCACCACTTTCTCCTCAAATGCAGTTAAATCTGTTTCATGTATTACTGAATGCACACACCTTCTGTTGTCCTCTTATTCCACTGAGACTGCTGGGTTCAGAGCATGCATACCTACACAATGCTGTCCAATCTGAGCTGAGCTTTCATCACAGATAACAAATTAATAATATCCAATTACATTATCAATAATATTAATTAAATAAATAATGTTACATTACAGACTTATATAGTATTACTGTTTGATCAAGTTAGTTTTTTAATTATCATTAATCTTTTTAACTTACTTAACGTTGGTTATACTATAACACACTCCAGTGTTAAATGACATTAAAGTGATCGCAGCAAGATTTACCAAAATAAAAGTTTTCACATTGCACTTACTCTAATCAAGGAACACACTGAGACTTAAGGCTTCATCATTTACAGTATTTCCAACTGTGTTCACATAATGGCTAGTATACAACATTTATTCTACTTTTCTAAGTTTCTGTAGAATTTACTTTAGTGGTATGTTAAGCTTACACTTCTGTGGTTCACATAAGGTTTTGTCTTCTTTGTTTGTTTGTTTTTTTACAGTGGAATGAGTCCACAGATCTGGAAACCATTGCACAGAGCCCCAAACTTTTGAACAGATGTTTAATAGGACTTGGCAGACTGACTACTCCAGTTTATTTACCACTCGCTGGACTTTACTTAAAGCGATTATTGTGTCTATTTCTCACCGTCATTAATTTGGATTCCTCTCAGGACTGCTGGGTTTAGCCAAAGTTTGTTAGGGTACTGCTATTTCATAGCATTCTTTCCAGCGAGTAGCGATGGTTTGGTTAGATGTTAGCAGTTTGTTCTGCAATCACCTAAAGTTTCCTTCATGGCCCAATTTACAGATGAACTAAATAAAAAGTAGGAATAAGAATGAGTGGCCCTCTGTTTGCGTCAGTGAAGTTAAATGTGTAAAACATGAAAATCTAAGGTTTAAAAAGTTTGAGGGAATCAGATTTGATAATCATTCAAAAGTAAGCTGGGCTCACATAAATCCCCAAACTACAGTCTGACAAATTCTGTCACAGTTTGCCGAAGCAGACTGTAGGAATTGTGAAGGAGGACCCAAATGTAGACAAAAGAAAGTGGAACAAAACTTGATAATAACAAAAAGCGAGCCGTTTAATAAGGCTGACTAAAAAAAAGTCCAAACAAAAGGCAAGACACACTGATACCAAACTAAACATAACCTAAACTGGGAGACCTAAAAAGACAACATGGAAAAACCCTGATATGAACAAACCTGGACATGACACTTGGAAACATGGCGTGGACAACAGACAACCTGACACTGAACAAAGGAGGACAGAGGACTTAAGTACACAGAAGATAATGAGAGGATGGGGAACAGGTGGGAACACAGCTGGGACAAATCAGACCTAACGAGACAAGGGGAAGTAAATCTAGACACACTGCATACAGGACAGGGACTTTCACAGTAAAACAGGAAACAGCATGGAACGCAGACATGACAACACGAACTTGACAACATAAGACGCACAGACATGAAACACATAAAGGGCGAGGGAAGGGGAATCTACAAAACAATCAACTATAACAAGCAATCTTGGCAAAATAGAAATGAACTTATAGAATCTAATAAACATAAACCATAAACATCAATATACAAGTATAAACTCAAAACGCTGGGTCAAGAGTCTCTGGATCGTGACACAAGGGAAATCTAAAATACAAAAAACTATAATGGCAACCTAGGCATAGCAGAATGAACTTAGAAAACCTGGGGGAATTAAACATAAACCATAAACGTCAAAAATAAGGTAACACTGGGTCAAAAGACCCAGGAACGTGACAAATTCAGCTTTAGCATGAAAATGTAATCAAACTAAAGATAATTGAAAGCTTCTTTAAAGCCAGAACTTCATCAAATTTAACCGCCATTTAAATGTTAACAAATATTTTGGATTAAACTAAAACCTCTTTCAATGAGGCGATAAATGCACCGTGCGTTATGGTGGTTTAGATCAAAGCTGGTTTAAATTCCCTCAGAGAGGACGGGGTGACTGACCCCCGCTGTCATGTAGATTACAATCTGTCCGACAACAAAAAGCTTTCTCTCCTACACTTTAACTCATCATGGGGATTACAGAAAAGGTAGCTCGCCACAATGACTTCAATTTCTGTTATTGTTTGACAGTGAGATGCATGTGGATTTAGCAGCTCAGAGCTCAACAGTAACTATGTGTGGATTAGATCTGCCTGATCCATTAGATGGGTCATGATTATAGCCATGTCCCAGTACACTTCCCGTGTCACACCCCAATGCTTTGGGTTACATATGGGTGTATAGTTCATGTAATGGGCTGTCAGTAGGATTTCAGTGATAATGTACAGCTTATTGTCGACATTCCACACTTACATGAGATTCGACACGTTTCCAAAAGGAATGGCCAAACTGAAGGAAATTCCCACTCATAAAATTTAATAAAAATGATACTATCCTCTGAAAACCCAGGGCTTGGATATGACTAGCAAAATGTCTGCGTCATATTGCCTTGTTGAGATATGGATATTTATCAGGCAGAGATAGCCTGATTCAATCTCAGCACAGGCTCGTGGCAGTTCAAAAAGCAAAAATTTATATATTAATTTGTTTTCTTGAACATGAATTTTCTCTTCTCTGTAGCAGTTTCTTTCTCCCTCTACAGTTTTATAGTTATACAGTAGTTTATAGTTTCTTGCTCAACCAGTGCAAAGGCTACGGAGATGCATTTGCACAGCGTCCGCAAAAAAGCCAACAGAGTTAACACAGAGTTAGCTTAAATGGTTGTTGGTTGAAAACTTCAATGTGAATTTGATTTATATCGCATCAAATCACAACAACAGTCACCTCATGGCACTTCATATTACAAGGTAAAGACCTGATAAGACCCGAAATCTCCAGCAGTCAGACGACTCCTATGAGTAAGCCCTTGGTGACAGTGGGAAGGATAAACTCCCTTTTAACAGGAAGAGACCTCTGACAGAACCAGGCCACAGCAGAGGTGACTAATGGACACAGCAACCATGACATAACGTACTGGTTTGTCATTGGTTTTGGCATTTTGATGCTTCCATTTCGGGTGTGTCCTGTGTTGGACTTTTGAACTAAGACGTTAATATATTTGGATGAGAGAATGAAGCCAAGTTACCTGCTAACTACGAAGCTGGCTAACCAGGCGCATCCATAAAATGTATTATTGAAATGCAAAGATACAAATAACAACTAATTACTATTAAGGGACTAAATTAATACTAGAGTTTTAATCCTGAAGCAAAAACATCTTGGGTGATTTGTAGTGGACAGTACAAATATTATTTGTCAATAATATCTTCCAAAAGCCACTGAGAGCAAATACAGTGGAGAGGTCTAGTTGTGACTGGAATTAGTGAAGCTGTGAACTCACGGATACCAAGTGGCTACTGCTGCCTGTGTCGAGACAGCTGTCAATTAAAGTGGCCAAATCCAAAATGAAAAAAGATGAGCTCTAAGAGGGGAAACTATCCAAATAAGGGCAAAAACATTTTTGTATGAGGCTATAAACATGTTTTATAATGCTGTAAAAGCTGGATAGTTTAACATGTGAGTCTGAAATGGGAGGAACTTACTTGCTTTTAGATCCAGGCTCAAGTGGGCATTAGAGGAACTGCAGTTTTTGTCACCTTTGACTTGGCTTCAATCTTCAGCCCCGAAGCTCTCTGCTTCATAATCACATAAAAATAGAGTGCAATGCTGTGACTATTGATTGGTGTGACTGGGACAGAATTCCAGGAGCAAGCTTTTTCTGCACTAACAGCTAAAAGTCCGAATATCTTTGCCTTTGCTTTTTCAGTTTTGACCTTTTCTGTCTGTTTCTCACAAGTCGTATTACTAATAAGCAGAATACTAAATTGCTGGACTATCCGTGTGATTATTGGTATGTTTTCAATACACAGTGGACAATAAAGCAATTGAACAAAGGTCAAAAATGGCCTTAAGGTAATGAGATGCATAGTTTAAGAAACATCGTCAGGTGTCTGTAGTCTGGCAGATAAGGCATAGCAGCCATATTTAAAAATGTCAAGTTAATCAAACTAAAACAAAACATGATTTCAACTGACAATGTTACAAAAAAAACTGTAAAACAAGAAAAATCTCCTCCAAAACCACAATCTGAAGCACATAAATGGATGAAAAAGGAAGGAGATACAGTGAAACAACTTTTAAACAGGATGTAACTCTCTGTTAATGGTTGGTTGCCTTTTGTGGCACAGAATTAACATCCCCCCCTCCTGCAGTTTAACCCCAAACACTGAGAGGCAGAAAAATATTCCCCTCAGAAACGATCCTCTTGTTGTGAATCAGACACTGCTCCCTTCACAGGTCTCTGCAGGAAATGCTCTGTGGCTTCTGCCTTTCTGATCACTGGCCTGATTAATAGGGGGCTGAATTGAAAACTTAATTGGATGTGGTTACAATTATAAAGCCTTGCTTTCCTCGGAGCGGCAACTCTGACTGTCGAATGGCGCCGACGGGGGAACAAGATATCAGCGGGGGAAACATGTTCTGTCACACCGCCCCCGCGTTATTCCAATAGACAGGGATGTGAGGTGTGTCAGATCGGAGTCGCCCACAGTGGAGCCGTTAAAACACCCAGACTGCTCTGATGGTGGCATCCACTGACCTCCCCAATAGTCCCCACTGAGGGACCAATTTATCACTGGTGTGGCAGATCAGTTTCAGTGATTTTTGCACTTTTAAACTCTAGCTGGAAACATCTCTTTTCCACAAGACACAAAATGCTCTTTTCCCCAGCACACCTGGAATCCCAGTTTCCAGCTGAGCCACGGAGCAGTGTGTGGTCTGCTCACAGGGAGCCTCTCTGTGCTAAGCAGAGGTTGTGCAGACATGCACGTTCTCTCCCTCAGCATTAGTATTTTTGATCCATCCACTCAGATTTTCCAGCCGATAAACCCTCTCTGAGATCACCCTCTCCTGACTCACATGCCCCTTTACTGCAGCTGTAACCCTCCTAAGGCCTCCAGAGGTTGAGGGAGCCCTCTTCTGGCTGGAGTCAGCATTACAACCCATCGCCACACCACCACCACCACCACAACCACCATCATCACCACGGTCAAGTCTTATCAGTGAAATAAAAAGGGCTCTGTCACAACCAAGGGATCATTCCACGAGGTTCTGGCATGTCCACGAGTGCAGCTAGTCTGGCACACATTATAATCTCTGACATATGTAAGATCATTGTCATGCTCTTTGCCCATAACAAGAAAAAATTAAAAGAGAGTGAATTTGAACCTTCCTTTCATATATGCTGCATTTAGCAGTCTGAAGCAGCAGCTTGCACTGACAAAGGAAAATGGAGCAATCAGTAGATTGTGGGCACGAAGCAGGGACTGTGCACCATTGTCTGTACCGGGCTAGGCTTTAATGTACTGAACTAAAGACAGCGAAAGGGCATCAAGGAAACTGTTCTTCAAAACCCAGCTATGGAGTACTCATTCCATAGTTGGAGTACACTCCATAGTAAAATCTACAACCCTGCTAATATATATATATATATCAAAATGCTGAACATTTTTTATTAGACAGACTTCATGTGGCAGATCATTTAAGTTGATTGAGAGCTGTTAGTATTTTTATGATCCTGTATTGGTTCCTTTTTGTTGTGGGTTGAATTGGCAGGTGAAATATAAATTATTTAAAGATATGACCTGCAACCAATTAATGATTACTGAATTTAGTACAGTAACTCGTTACATTAGTGCATTACTGAAAAATGTAATCTGATTAGAGTCATGCTGTGGAACAAGCATGCGACCTAACCTAACCCTAACCTCTGAGATTAGGTTTTGGTGTCACTTTTATTTATAATATTTGTTTTTGAAGAACCTAAAGTCATTTAAGAGAATTTGAAATCTATCCTTTTATATATGTTTAATAACACTGTGTTGTCATGGCGAAGGGTTTCCCCTCCATATGGGCTGAGGAGAGCCTTTGATGTCAGCACAACACATGTCTGGAGCAACAGTGTGTGTGTGTGTGTGTGTGTGTGTGTGTCTGTGTTTACATATGTGCGCATGCATTGTCAGATGACTTCTCTGACCAGGCTCATGGCTAGTTAGCCATGTGTGATAATATCTTTCTCTGTCTGGATACCCTCTGCACCCTCTCCTCTGTCTTCAGAGAATCTTCCTTTCTCTTCGTCTCTCCTCCCTCACCCCTCAGCCCTCACTCCCTCACTCTCTCTCTCTCTCTGTTGACATGCCAAGTTGATAAAGAGAATGTTTCATTTCATGCCCGGCATCAGCACCATGGCTGCTCTGCATGAGCAGGCCGTCCGTCAGAGCATACGACAAGCGAGGAAGATCCTCGAGCGGCCAGCGCTTCAACGCACAAAGTGAGATGCAAAACAAATGGGCCAAACACAAAGACAGACAGACAGAGAGAGAGACAGAGAGAGGGAGGGAGCAGGAACCAAACATATGTGCGCATCAGAAAGTCATGTCCTATTTAAGTGACTATTATTAGAGTGGGTCACCATCTGCAAGTCTAGATAAAGCATGAGGGGGGGGACTTGGTGGAAGATGCTCCAAAACAATTACGTTACCACATCCTAGTGCTAGCTTGTTAGCAGCAGACGAGCAGAAATCTCATGCCGTCGAGTATGATGACTTTCTGAGGGAGCAATAAGTTTTGCAATAAAAGTTCCTTCATGAATTTATTCTGTATATATTCCACATTAAACTGATCACTTTTAGTTACAATTCCAAATCTCCCACCTTCACAAATGGAAAAAAATAGATTTTTTTTTTCTCTTTTAAGACTGAAAACTGAAAATATCACTTTCACACCCTGCTCTATGGAAAACAAGTGTTACACTGTTGTCAGTGTTGTCATATAAGACAAAGAAAAACCTAACATTTGCTTCTGCAGACAACGAGCACATTTTAAATGATGTTTTCTGTAACTGTTTGCACGTGTGTTGGGATAAACATCAAAACCCTGTGCCCTGCTATGTTAAATAACTGACCTCCTGTAATTAGCATGTTCATGTTGAATACTATCACATCTGGAGGCATGTTTAGCCACATGTTAGCAAACACCCCTTCTAGGAAACATGAAAGCTTCGAAATTCATAAAATTGTATATTTGCCAATTTATTTACGCGTCAGAACAAAACTGTAAAAATCTATCAAAACCAGACCTTAACTCAAAATAAATTCTTGATTTAGAGCAAATAAACCAAAGATATAAAATACTAGTTAATTTACAGGTTTTAGGGCTCCTGTGGTAATCTGCACTATAATAGATTATTGTACTGACGTGACTATGGCATCTCCCCCAAGATGTTTATCCTCCCATGCGCTGTATTGCTTAACCATCATGACCCAGTTACTAAAAAACAAACAAACAAAATAATTTTGTCAAGTAAATAAAAATAAATAAACAACGTTTAAATCATGTGACAACGTTAGGACCAAGTATGTGCATTGACACTGCAGTGATACGGTCGGTGGATATTGGTTGACAGACAGAAAATAGTTCCTACGTGAAACTGCTCTTAACAACCTCTGTGGGTTTTATTCATTTTTCTATAATTACATGTTTCTGTATTTCCTGTTCGTGCCATTTAGTTTCACTATATTTAAGGCTAAGCAGACATCGCTACAGCTGATATCTCAACAAACAGCAAAACAAGCTAGATGGATAAATAACAGCACGGGTTAGAGGAAAAATATGTAAATGAAATTTGTGGTGAACTGTCTCTGCAGCATCTTTTAATTAAAGGGCTCAAAAAGGTAAGAAATCAATCAATTTAAAATGTTCCCTCTCCTTTCTCACCCAAAATAGACCAAACAGGCAAATTTTCCCTAAATAATATCTGTTCCTCACAGAGGCCAGCAGCACTACATTACAAAAAAAAGTCCTCAGCAGTCGCTCCAGTGTGCAGCTAATCGGAGCGAGTATGTTGTTCTCAGAGCTAATGTCACCTTGCTATGAAGGCACATATTGCGCAGTGTGAGAGCAACTGGTTTTCAGCCCACACAAACAAAACAGATGTTGTGGGTGTCAGGGGTCGGTGTGCAAGCTGCACGGGCCTTAATCAACTATTTAAACAGCTGAGAGCTAATGACGTCATTACAAACACAGATTAACAGGAACTTCAACTCCCTCTGGTGCAACTGGACACATTTTCATTTGAATTATTTGTGTCGTATGCTTTTTAATCGCAACGACGGCCCCACATTATCTGTGCTTATTCTTTTAGCGCGTTCGTCTTTGTTTGTTTGCATGTTTTGGATTTTATACATTATATGCCAGCATGTGCACAGTTTCAATATGTTTTCTTTTAAGTCAGTATGTAAGCACAAGTTAGCAGGGTCATGTCCTCTAAAATGTTTGAAAACCAGTCATTTAGTAAACATCTGACAACAATTTAGCTTTCATGAACCTATTATTGCTTATTACAACTAGCAGTTTTTATCATTAGCTTATCATAAGAACAAAATCACTTCTCTAACGCCC
>VOQK01004025.1:0-10472 GCA_015052645.1 Benitochromis conjunctus | reverse complement strand
GTAAATAAAACCAACTCTTCCCCCCAAAATTACTGATTTATCCTCCTTCTTTGATGTGAAAGAACTGAGTTGGCTTGTGTAGATCCCTGACCTTAACCCACTCAACATAACCTTGAATCAGATCAAGTTCAAATTGATTTGTTTGCACTGGTTCAAACACTGTGGCTGGATTGACAACAAGATTTGCTTCCTTTTCCTTTTAAGAATGGGGAGAAGCAAGGCTATTCATTGCCGCTCACAACCTTACTTGGATTTATTCAATTGTATTCTTTCATGTTAAATGTTGTGGCTCTCTCTGTCAGGTTAGTTTGAGAGAGCAGGTCAAATTCTCACTCAGGAAATATTGATTCTTGTATGACTTCTTGGCAAAAGAATACAAGCAGGAAAGAAGCTTAGTGCTGAACTATGAGTTCGGGGATGTCAACAGAGGTTATACCCAATTAAGTGGTTGATAAAATAATGTATTTCAGCTTTTATATAAAGCTTACCACACTAGCACTTTTACTTTAAGTTTAGGCCCCTGCCCATGCCATTTTTCATGCCTAACCAGTTCTGTGCTCAGATCATATTCCTTTTATTAACAGTGCTCTGCTGGCCCATTTAATATAAGGTAACATAGAGCTTGTGTTTTTCTGTCAACGAGGATATGAATGGTTCATTTTATTAATTTTAGTTGGTGCCACTGTTACTAGTATCACTGCCTTGCATGAAGGTATAACAAGTGGTGGAGCTTGGCATTTCCTTAGGGGACAAAGGGAAGCAAGTTCCTCCATCCAGTTTCCAAAATCTCAAAGCCTTTCCTAAAAGAGCAGAGGTTGTTAATGGCATATTAAGCCCTTTGTGTTGACATAAGATGTCAACAGTCACATATGGCTGTAATGGTTGTTATGATTCACACTTTCTTTAAGGTAGTGGGGGATATTTTATGTATGGAAAACAGTGCATATTCTACAATTATCCCCATTCACTCAACATATAAAATTGCTATGAAATGGGTACGAAAACCTCATCTTGGTACTCAAGTTTTCTGACAATTTCAGACTAAGATTAAGGTGTAATTCTAATTATGTGTATGTGAATGCATTTGTCTCTCTGTCACTTTCTGTGCCTGGCAGTGTTAACCAAGCTGTCAGTGTACCAGTAAAAAATGCTGCAAGAGAAGTCCAAGTTTTGATTTCTTTCATTCACATTGAAAACCAGACAAGTAAGCAAATAGTATGGAGTCTTAAGCAATTTTGATCCATTTGTTGTCCAATTAAATTGATCAAATCTTGATAACTAATATGTTTTACAAGGAAATTAGTGTCAGGCAGGATTCCAAGCTTATTACTCTTCAATAATACTATAGGACTTAAGTGAATAATGTCTAATTGGAGGGAAAACCTTTCCAAGCCAAACATGTCATTACCTCAGCAAGCCTGAGAATGTTGTTTTAGGAATATAGCTGGATGTGTTAATGTTCATTTTTAGACAAAAGCAAAGTTGTGAGCATCTTAAAAATGTTCATGCATTATAGTTATTGCTGTTTTTAATCACAATAAATATAGGCCATCTTCCTCAAATGTACTTAGAGATGTACATGCCTTTGTAAATAAGTCTGGAGTCTTTCTGGAGTCTAGAATGGCAAAACACATTTAGGAAGTGTTTATTCTGCCAGAAAGACATTATATATTTTTTTTATACTGTCACTGAATTGAACTTACTAAAATCTTATTCAAAAGGAGCCAGACGACTGAAACAATTTCTTCAAGGCATCCTATCACCTCTTTTTCAGTCATTGAAATGAAACATCTCCAAGTTTCACACTGAGAAGTTTCACATTGAGGTAAGTGCTTATTTTTTTGCATTCTATGGACTATAGCTGATTTGAGTAGATTATGATAACCCTATCATACTGGATTGATTTATATGATTGCAGGAGCTATGTTGTATGGGGCAGTGTGGCAGGGGCGTGGTCCCTGACTCAGCTGCAGGGGAGAGGTGGTGCAGTGAGCTCAAGGGGCAGTGCCAGGGAGATTGGTGGGGCAGGTGTGTGGGGTTTTGTTAATGAGCTCTCTCTCTCTCTCTTCCTCGTTGATTTAGTGAGGCTGAAGGGAGTGGAGGGGTGTGCTGGAGTGCAGAGGAAAAGCTGTGCATGAGTGCCAAACTTAAAAGAACTGTCATCAGGGTGTGGGACAAAAATAAAGAAGCAATAAGCACGGACAGTGTGTGCATTTGGGGTTCTTTCACAGGCAGTTTGCCACTGGTAGGGTAAGGGTTGCCTTCCAAGGCAAATTGGTCCTAAGTGAAGGGCCAGACCAAATGCGATTCAGAGGACCTCAATGCAAACACCACTGGAATGTCCTGCCTTGTCTGGATTTAGTTACAGGGACCCAATACAGGCAAAACTCCTGGTTAACCTTCAGTCACAAGGGTACAGGGCAATATGGATTGGATGGTGGTCAAAGGCAGCAGCCTTGGCAGTCTGACACAGAAAGCTGGAACATATAAAGTTTAATTTTGTGGACAGAAGTTCTCTGTGGCGGAGTGTGGTTTGTGGCTCAGCTGCAGGGGAGGGGTGGAGCGGCAAGTTCAAGTAGTAATGGCTCGATTTTATTGGCCGGGCATTGCTTGATGTGCACCAAAGGTGTGCGTCATGCCCGGAGAGCCAGCTGGTGAAACAGCCAGCCATTCCAAAAGTGCCTTTGCACCCGTTACCATTGATGGAGGTCCCATTTGAGTGCATCGGCACAGACCTCATCTGGTCATTTCGCTAGCACGCTGATATCACTCTGTTTTAGTGCTGATGGATTATGCAGCGCAATATCCACAGCAGCAATAGTGCCACTGCGCACTGTTTCTGCAAAGAGCGTGGCTCAGGTGCTGTTTCAGGTCATCCCCCAAGTCGGCATCCTGAAAGAGATACTGACTGACTAGGGCACATGATTCATGTGCTGCACACTAAAGGAACTGTATGAATTTACCGGGCATTAAATCTGTTCGGACCAGTGTCTACCACCCACAGACTCATGGGCTGTTGGAGCGACTAAATAAAACTAGTCCATGATTTGTAAGTTCATTCACGAGGATGAACACAATTGGGATCATTGGTTAGACCCTTTGTTGTTTGCATGAGTCACTCTCACTACGTATGATATGTACTCAATAACATTATCAATTAAACAAGAGAAAACCTTTATTTTCAAGATCTGTGCACCCAGCATTAAATACTAGTGATTACTTGAAAGCAGCTTTGATACATGAAGATATTTTAAATGGTGAAACTGAAGAGTTGTAAGGGAAATAATCAAAAGTTGGGCTTTAATGATTTTAAAACAGTTGATGTTGGGATCTAAAGCTAATGTTCCATTCAAAACAAGACAAAAGCTATTTAATATAATACATCTAACACAGAAATGTAGCAGTTTGACTTTGAAAATAAAACCACAGCAAATGTTTGCCATATTGTCCCAAGAACATTCATATGCACTTAATTATCGCAGCCATCTGTGTTCACTGGAAGCATTTAGTTAAACAACAGGAAATAGTATTGTAGGCAGACACTGGAACAAAAATGTTACCAGAGATTTACTTTTCTAAAACATTTTTCCAAGACTAGTTAAAGACCAGTCCTGAACAGCATTCTGACAGCTTCAGATAATAAGCAAATCTGATTAATTCAATTGGACAAATCCACAAAGAGAGGTGAATATCAGAGTAACAGCAAAGGTTGGCTAATCATAGAACAATTTACTACATGACTTACTTTTATATAATTCTTTTACCCATGCTGCAATCCTAGGGATTGTCAAAGGCTAAATCCCATTTTAACCCCTGAGGATAACTATTTTTTGATTATCAGATGAAAACTGAGAGGTTCTTACTGCAGCATGCTCAATGAAGGGCAATGGCAGCCGTCACCTCGGAATAGCAGAACTTATGATTATGTAACCAAGGCGAAGTAATAAAAGTGTCTGGCGCCAAGGCTGGACATCTCAGTCAAATAGATTTTGACTTGATTTTATATTTTTATACTGTATATAGCACAGACATATATTCCAGTAGTCGGTTAGGTCAATTTATTCATCACATCGTTATAAAAGCAAATACAATCACTGAAAGATTAAAAAAATCAAAATCCTGATTCCACAGATGCCAGAAAAAATATAAGACAGAAGACTTACTTGGGTGTTACCATCCTGCACAGGCACATGTGCCATCATCTAGCTACATTAGAAGATCAACATAGTTATCACACCCAACCACCACATGTAGGGAAGAAAGAAAAGGGGAGCAGGACCACAATGTTGGTCTGCTACAAACCATAGGGGAAAAAAACTTTAAAAAATAAATAAATAGTAAGATTTTGTTCAATCAGTGGTGAATATAGCAAATCTATTTATTAGATGTGCCCTGTAAAAAGCACAAAGACCAAGACAACAGCATAAAGGCCAACCAACAGTGACTATGATGTCAAAAACCTGCCACAAATTTAGAAAATCAGATGCAAGCCTTGTAAATAACTTACAATTTAGGTTGTTTGGATCAGCCAAAGCAGGATCTGGCAACCTGGATTTTGTTTCATAGTCAAAGCCACAGACATATTTACTGAAGTCTCTATAATTAGGTTTGTGAGGTCTGGACACAGAAATCCAATATGATACACTTGCAAATAACCAGTCTGTCCTAAAGGTGTGTTTTCAGGGAAATTAATAATCTGATTTGACTGGAGTCTGAGCAAACTTGCTTACATTAGAAGGGGTCCGGTAATGAGACATGAGAAGCATATCAGGATGGAGTGGGCAGGTGCAAGGGCAGGAAAAGCAGAAGGGCAGGAAATGGAGTATCTGCAACAAGAAGAGAGGCATACATATCAAAATAAAGGCAAGCGGTCCCAAATAAAAATACAAAAAAGTCATGACTTTGTGAGCTGGATGAGACATTACTCAGGCTAATTGAAGCATGCAGATTCACTGGGACCTGGTTTCTCCAAAATGTCGGGAGCAAGGTCATGGGAGCAAGGTCTGTTTGTCATTGGCACATTATCACCACCTTCATTTTACAACAGCATTACATCACATGTTTCCCCAGTCACAAACATCTGTTCTTGCAAGGAAGTGTGCAGGGCTTAGCTTTAAACTTTAATCAAAGTCAGGTTTATTTGGGTATGGTCTGAAGTAGCCTGAAAACATGTTGCAACCGATATGAAAGCTTATCTGCTGAAACTAATTCATTTAGATCTAATTCAAGATAGTCGTCTGTGTTTTCAGTGAAGATTAGAAAGAATGTTCCAAGAATGAGAGAGTGTTTATCTTCTGCTCTCCCCTGTTGGTAATTTTGTTTGCGCATTGTAAAGTTCCATGGGATTTTTTTTTTCTTACTGTCTCCTTCCATATGTTCCGATTTAGCCTAGATTTCAGCAGACACGCAAATTAACCAACTGGCCCCCAGCGAGGAAATGCGAGGGTGAACAGCTCCAGTGCTGAGCAGAGTTTCCAGTTGTGAATGTGTCCCGGGGCACTCTGCACAACAGGTGAAAACAGCTGGACTTCGACAGATGTGTTTATATTAGGAGAATTTTAAGTGCATTTTGATTCCCAGGGATTTGCTGTGTTTCTGTTTTTGTTTCTAGTAATCAAGCATTTAAACCATAAAAATAGTTTATTTTGAAACTGTCAGTTTGAAATATAATTACAAGAGAAAAAGAAGTGTTTCTATTATTCAGTCTATTCCTGCTGACTGACAAAAGAGCTTCCAGGATCAAAATAAATTAGTCAATAAGCTGCTGTCTAAATACAAAGATTGGAGTGTTGTGGTCAAAAATTGCAGCTGCCTGGTTTGTGCTGTTGAAGAATGGTCTCTAGTTGACCACTGGGAGATTGTGCTCCCCATTGTATGTATAATGTGTTTTCTCATGGTCGGTGTTGACTCATTAAACATTAATGGCTCTATTGAGTAATTGCATGCTCCCCTGCCCCCCCCAACCTCTTTGATTCTCAGCTAATGTGACTTGGGGTATTGCCGTGCTTATCTGAATACAAGCCAAGCTTCCCAGCCGAGCAGATGATGAGAAACAGTTAAATCCTTTCCAGATGTTCCAACCAATAGCCCTCATTAATCGACCGAGGAGTCCAAAAAACAGGGGTGATTTCCTTTCCTTCTACAGCAGCAGGACTTGTCCCTGGTGGTGAAAATATACAGCTATGTTTGTGGCTATACTCACTGACCCCGTGAATGCCCCATAAATTGAAATGACACTACCTTGTCAGTGCACGGCTTTTAAATTTATGCGGCCTCCAACGACTGCGTGCACTTCTGGCCATTGGGTCAGACGGAGACTTTTCAGTGTATGACAGGAATTCCTATACTATTTTACACCAAATTAAAGCCTATATTTGTGAGTAGTGAACATGTAGTTCCAGACGTCAGTGTCAACAAACATGTTGTTTCCAGCCATTTCCTAACTTGCTCATTCTGGCTGACATGCCCCGGTCAGGCAAGTGTGCATAGCATTTTCTCATAATGAAAAAGATCATGTTGCCTCTTTTATTGTGGTTAAAACTTTATACCCAAGTCAAGAGCAATACGATTCATTAAATACAAACTTGCCCTTTTTCCAAGAAAGAGAACTCAAGTTTTATGACTGTATTGTTTTAAAACAACAGCGATCAGTAAAAGAGTACAGGTCAGGTCAGGACACTGCAATATCCTAAAATGTCTAATCGGGGTTATTCAATGGGTACCGCCATCATGCCATCACTTATGCCATGCACTGAAAAGGCTGAAGTACTTTGTTGGACATGCCAAAATAATCTTTGCCTACCAGCATCTGTACTCTCCAGATTTGCCTCCCTGTGACTTTGTCCTCTTATTCAAAATTAATGTAAGTTAAGGAGTCACTGCTTTGACAGTGCAGTTGGTGTGAATGGAACAGAGCAATCTATAAACAGCTGCAGTGGAAAAACAACGCTTTCCAATGAGACTGCCTTGAAGGGAAGAACTTTATAGTATGGTGTTTGGTTTTATTGTTTGATAATGGAACTTTGTGATTACTCCTTATGATTGTACTTAACTTAAACCTGAGGCCTGCATGAACAAAGTGAGGTCAGCCTACCCAAGATATCTTTCTATTATCTGCATTCACTTATCCTATTATCGGCAATCAGGACAAGCGGTCACATGTAGCTGGTTATCAACTCGATAAGTTAATCCAGGGTTTCTACTGCGTGTTCACATGAAAGCAGTGTTGCTGGCAGCAACTGACCAGTCATCGATATGATATAGATAAATGTACTGGCAGTAGAGTGGCTGATTTTAGAAAGGAATTTAAAACAAAAGCAAAATATGAAGATGTTAAACACGTAATACAGGCTTACAGTAATACAGGGGCTGCAGACAAATCAGTGGTCTCAGTGTATGCGTGTGAGAGGAAAAGTGCTGTGTGTTTAGCAGTGAAAGTGAATGGGTGGAACGCACAAAACAGTAGTTTGTGTTAATTCTTTATTGCTTATTATAAATTTTGAATTTGTTTCACTTTTGCAAATCATCATGACAGCAAACAAAATATTTTGGTATTAAGTCAAAGTACTGGTGTAATTAAAGACACCTATAGTGGAAACAGAAGGTCATTATTTTTACTTCATGATGGAAATGAAAAGTGGAACCGACTAAGTGGACCCGGTGTGCGCTGAGGTGTTGCACATGTGGTTTTCAGATTAGTACACTGTGAAATCACACAAAAGGTTACCTCTGTGAGCTAATCTGTTTGCATAACCATTGTAATGAGTCCTTTATGGGCGTGGCTGTTTATTTTTGTCTGGTTTCCAGCATTGAATCATAACGGTAAAAAGCGGGGACTGTTTAGTTTTTTTTACTGTGTACCAGTTTTGTGATTGTCTATATCTATTTTCAATACTGGGAACCTGAATACTTGACATATGTGTTGTAAGGAGCTAATTTTGTTAATCTTGTGCTAAAATAGTAAATGCTTGCAATAACCTGGCTTAAGATTTAAAAATATGACTCAGTTTTTTCAATTTTTTCTAATTCTTGCTTGATAGTCTAAGCTTATAAACTTTCCCTTAAAGACATGTTGAATACTCTCAGGTGAGAACAGCCGTAGTGAACTGAAAATAACTTAAAGACTCAGATTTACGCTGCCAAGTGAGCTAACTGGGATTTCTAATGGGTTGACCTGTACCGGCTGACCGACACCATAGAACACAGGGGGTCTGATAATGCTGCACAACTATAAGTGCCTATTAGGTCTATACAGTTTGAACCTGAGTGATAGCCGATGCTGAGATACAGCAAGTGAAACAAACAGTGGAGATCTGAGCAAAGACAAGTGGTTGCACATCTGCACATTTCTGTTTATAGGTTGTGGTCATAAAATAAAAAAGAAAAATTCGTAGGGCACTGAACCAATATCCTACTACACTGTTACAGCCGGGGCCTTTAACAAATGCATATCTGCTTAACACACTTTGGTAGGACTTTGTCAGTAAGACAGGGGAGAACCTGATGGATTATAAACAAGGATTCCTGTAATAATGAAAGGATTCTTTTACATTATTGCTCATGTCATTGTAAGAGTGGTAGTTTTTCTTTTCCTTTAGCTGCAGCCTTGGTGATGTTTGTAGCTGAGGGGTGGGAGGAAAGTTGCACATAAGGATTTATATTTATTCTTTGTTCATTGGGGATAAACAAAGACCCGTAAATGCTATTAAAACATTTTAGATGCTCTTACTCTTCGTGTGAAGGTCTGAGCGATCTTCAGTGGTGACACTGTTTTTCAGAGAACTGATTGATTAGCAGCATGTGATTTAATTCTTGTTGATCTCTACTCTGGAATCTAACCTGCTCCAGAACAGGTTATGTTTGTAGCAGTTACCATGGTGACGTACCCCCAGTGAGAAGTGAAACTGCTTTGTTTTACAGAAAACCCAGGGTTAATCCTGATGTTAACTGGTTAAGCCCAAATCCTCCTTCATAAGGAGGCCTTCAGAGGCAACAGCACACATACACAAATCACTGAGGAAGCCCTCCAGCTAAGTGACCATGCTGTTTCTCCAGGATTGCACAAACAAAATGACAGATTTTCTTACCGAAAAGCAAGATTGCACAAATGTTACCAATTTTAGCCAATTACCATTATGCATACAGGAAAACAAAACTGGTCTATAAACAAGGACTTCAGAACAGGATGTTTCAGATGGGATTTTTCTGGAAGAGGTTCAAAGTCGTGCATCTCCTAATTCTGCAGGCTCTACCTCCTACCACTCAGCGTAGCCACTTCTGGTTCCCATCATCACTCTTTGGACAGCCTCCTGAAGCCCAGTGAGATAACTCAGCAACACATGTTTAACTCACATAAACACCATCACTCATTTCTACATGACACTGTTTAAGCTTAGCCAGCACAACCTTTATTCATTCCTCAAGCCCACATTGCATAAGTGATGATTTTTTTTAATCATCTGTTCAGTTTGTATTTGCAGACTGTATGTCACTGGGTTTCCTCAAATGTTTTTATTAAAGAAAAAAAGATTAGGCTCTTTAACCACAGACTTTTCAATCTGGTTTTTGTTGGGTGAGAAACAGGACCTAAGAAAATCACTGATTAATACAAATATCGACATGTAAAAGGTAATGTTTGTGTCAGAATTTGACACCACTTGATCTTGTTGTTGTACAATATGCACAGGTTTACTTTAATATAGCAATCAGAACATATAGCAAAGACCGTCTTCCTGTCTGAATACAGAATTTGTAAAACATGGCCTGTACCGTAACCCTTCTTGACATAAAAAAAAAAAGGAACAACTTTTGGGTTTAAGCTATAAAAAGAACAACAACATTTACACCGGCTGACTTTTGTGGGTGCATAAATAAGAGAACGTTTTTCCAGGGATTCAAATTTTTTTTCAACTTTTTACAAGTTATTGCTGTTTTAAAATGAAACACTTTCCGGGGATTTAATCCTAAAACAGCATTCCCAAAGTTTCACCGCTGAAGGATTTAAACACAGATCCAGCTCTAAGCTCTGTTTTGCTTGCTGCTTCTTCTTGCTTGTTTTGGAAGGAATCTGTCTCTTCTGACAAAAAGGTATCAAGCAACACGTGTTACGTATTCATTATTAAACTTTTCTCCTTCAAGTTTATTGTCCTCTAGTTTTGTGTATTTGCATTGATGATTCATATATGCAGAGAATCTACCATGAAGTGTTTTGACTGATCTTGTAAATGCAGTGTCTTTTGCTTTAGTATAAAAAAATCTCCCCCACTATAGGCACCACTTCTTTTATATCCTATTTGTGTTATGCAGTTTGGTATTTTAATGCTAATAAACCTGAAAAAAAAAATCTAATTACACTCAGAAGTTTCCCCTTTAAAACTCTTTTCCAAGATATAGCACACAGTGTAATTTGTCATTTTCCCTGCTTTTTAAATGGAACAACACAGACACATTGAGAAAAATTGCTTTTGCGTTCT
>VOQK01004024.1:0-10240 GCA_015052645.1 Benitochromis conjunctus | reverse complement strand
TTGTGACCACTTTTTTTTTTTTTTTTAACCACTCTTTTTGGCCAGGTTATCCTAAATTTTAATGAAGTAAGAAGTTAACCAAAAACCTGATGCTTTGTCAACGTCTTTGAGGACACACTGGACATCATGCCAAAATATGCCAAGTTTTCAGCTAATAGCTCTGTGGAATTATCTTGTTGTTTATAGATTTAACTGAGGCCATGGGAACAATCTGTGAACAGCTTTTGGGATAGGCCGCTAATAACAGTGTGACAAACACTGGTTTGTCCCTTAAATGCTTGTTTTTTTTGTTTGAATGATTCATAAGTCAGGTTCAAGTGGTTTAACAAACAAAAACCATTCGTGTGAAAATGGTCAGGTACAAGGAGTCGACTGGAGAACTAGACCACTACACTAAAGTCTGGCTCTTTGAAAGCAAAATATAAAGAAATACGTAGTGGATGCTCAAGACTTTTGCATAGTAATGTATTATAAATATTATAATATATAAAATACAAGATAATATTCATTTTTAAAAAGAAGGAAAAAAACATGCAAATACTCTGAAGTTTTTAGAATAAATACTTTGGGGCTTTATTTTTGAAGGAACATGATCTGCTTCTACATCGTGCTATCACCACGGTCTTTGGAGTTGTGACTCCAACTTTTTGTGACATTTTACAAACAAAAAGTATCAAATTAACTGATTAGTTTAATCTGTCCATTGAAAATGGTGATTCTCAAAAAACTTTTTGCTGCCTAAAACATACTTTTAAAATGTTTTTCCAGTACCCTTAAATAACCATAAAAAAAAAAAAAAAAAATTTTACACTCACACCTTACAAAACGTAAACAGCCGACATTATATAGTAATACACACTAAGTCTAATATGTGGATTAATTTAATTTCCCCCATCACGACTTACCTATAAGCACACAGACTGGGTTGTTCTGTTTCCAAAGCTCAGATATTTGTCCCTTCAGCAGATCCTGGCTCTCCTGCGGCAGTGCTGCTCCTCCCTGAGTGGCCAGAGCTTCGGACATCTGCTGCAATACTATCTCCCCAATCCCCAACAAGGCCCCCTTCAGGTCAGCTTCCCTGTAGCACCAGAAACCGGCATCAGACCAATCATCAGCATTTTTCATCAGAGATATATTGTCTCACAGGCCTACGCACCCTATGTACAGCGACTGATGGAAGAAATAAAGGAGTTCTCCAAGAGCAGGATTTTGATTCAAGTTCCTCTCTGGCCCATTGATTAAACTCCTACAAACTCATCTTTGTTTTTCACAATTACACTTTTTTTCCATGAGAGTACTCCTTAAAATGGCTTCGATATAATTCTACACCCTTGCCTCTTTTAGTAGATGCGCATTTATGAAAATGCAAATTAGTGTCTGCTTCTGTCTCCTCCCACCTCTCTGCTGCTTGCCTGCTGCTGAGGCGTATCTGCTTCGCTCTGACGGTTAAAACACCGAAAGACTACTTTCTGCTATGCAATGATAAAACTAACATAGGAGTAATTAAGCCACAGATGTTCAACCTGAAACATAGATTTTGAAGAGCAAATGCCAGATTGTCTGGAACTCAATTTATCAGAACGGCTTCTACAGTGTTAGGAATGTTAAAGTGGAACTATTATCCTTATTTTCAGCTCCATAATGTTAAAGTTGGAGAAGCTTTCCATATTACACAGTTCAAAATATTCCTTACTCCACTTCTACTGTTTAGCCACTGTCTCAAACAAACAGTGTTAGCTCCTCTCACTCTAAGACCACGCTCTCTTTTAAGCCAACTTTCTTCTGACTGGCTGTCGCTGTCAAACAGAAGGTTTGAACAGCAGGTAGGTGGGGCTTCTGTGCTCAGCCTGAGCTGTGACCACATTAAGGATATCTGCTCTTATTAGCAACATTTACAGCCAAGAGTTAAAAAAAACTAACAAAACAAAAATTGGAGAACGTGCCAAATATCAAACTGAAATTAGAAAAACTCGAGACACATCATTTGTATTTTTTCAAGAAAACTTCACGAAATAATCCAGACATCTTTTCAAATCTATGAAATTGATTTGGGGTCATTTTCAGCCATGGCAGAGGTATGCGGTCAAAGACTGCTCTATTTTGAAACTGTTTAATATTAGCATCCACCATGGTAACAGTATATGCATAAAAGACAGTCAGGTAAAATAGATCCAGTTCCTAGATAACCTGAGCATTCAGGCTTGGCTGATAATTCCTCACTAATGTTAGATAGACCTTGTACCCCTAAACAGCTCTAACAAGTTGGCCTCATCTCGCATGTTGATTGGTTCAATTGTTGAAGTTTGTCAACTATGAATCCATGCCAAGTTTGAGATATTCATTGTTCCACCACACCAAGGCAGAAATGCTCAACCATGGCGATGGCTTCTAATTTTGCTCAGGATTTCTCTTCTAGCATTTAAATAATAATCACATGAACATATTACGAAGGGTTAAAAAACAGCGGCGGTCTTTATATACCGCCACATTGTACCAAAGGCGATTACGGCAGAAACAGCCTGTGCTGCATTTTATTGCAGCTCGGACCAGAGTGCGAGCAGACCTCGAACATTACAAGCTGCTGTTCCACATTTATCCACTAATCATGACACGCCCTCTCTTGAACAGAAAGAATGAGGTTAGCTGGATCTGTTCTGACAAGCTAGCTGCCTCCTGTCACCTCCATTGGTTTCTTTCTCATACAATACCTGTTCCCTGTGACAGCCGGTACATGCATCACCACATCCTCCTCTTACCTGGTGTGACTGCCCTCCAGCAGGGCACTGATGGACTGCCTGAGTTTACCTACAAACCCCTGCAGGGAGAAAACAACGCGGCCGCACTGGGCATTAGTCAAGAGCAGCACAGACGCCTCCAGGACCAACATCTGGAGCCGCTGACCAAGAGCATCCAGGCGGGTCCGATCCATCAGGATGGTCTGTGCAGGGAAGGCAGATTGGGGTCACAAGGGGGCAATGTTTTCAGCATAAATATGAAATCAATACCTCAATAAAAGACTCTAATGGCTATTACCTTAAATAAGATTGCAAAAGCCACAGGTAATTGATGAATTTCCAGAGGGTCATACAGTATATAAATGCAAACTGTCATGATTCATCAATTATATTAATGCAGCACAAGGTAACATCAAGTCTAAAATCAGTTCAGCTGCATTCTGTTGAAATGCTGACTAATAAGTGTTTGAGTTCACCTGACAGGGGGAAGATCTGATAAAAAAAAAAAAGAAATAAAAAATGGAGCTGCACTTGTACGAGTGCTTTAATGTGTTTTCACATGCTTTAACCAGTGAGGAGGAATGGGTAGGTTAAGTGAACATTCCCTCATAATCAATAAAATATCACCGTGTCCGATGAAAGGAGTGGGCGTGATGTAATTTTTCAGACGGCAGCTGACCTCAGGATATTTTTGGTCCTGTGGGTCCCAGTGGAGCAGACGTATGTAGGCCCGGTTGAGGACAGCGGTGGGGCTGAGAGGACCGCGGCTGTCAGGACTGGGAGAATCAGACTGCGCCTCACACGCCGACACCTCCTCAGACGCTGCTGCCTGAAGCCAAGCTGTGGTATTGTCCAAAAAATCTGAAGAGAAATTATGAAATGATTAAGAATATACTTAAAAGCTAAAACTACACAGTTGAGACCGACTAAGTGAATCACTGATTTTAGTGGCTACTGAGTGAGTATGGGAACCAGAGCCATAGACTGTTCTTTAAAGATGGATGTAGCCATGGTTATGTCATTGTGGTTTGTCAAGCCTCGAGCTGAGCATTTTCACCATCCCCATTTTAGACTCTTTAAGGATTGAGGCGCAGATCGACTGAGGAAACTGAGCAATAACTCCATGCTACTTAAAGCATACCCTGCTATATCATCCATTCTTAATCTAATGGGACCAAAATGCTCTATTCAGTAGGGCTAGAAACTCGTGTAGGGTTTAGCCATGAGTTCACACTTGAGTTATTTTGCCAAGACTGAGTTTGCCTTTTATACCCAGCTAACTATTTGCATGTATGTGTTTGCACTTATTATTTACATATTTAAATATGCACCTTTAAAGCACAAGAATTTGTTGAATTTACCACTGTGGTTTTCTCCACACCAACTCTAAGACTGTGGTGCTCTGTTAAGTCAATCATCTTCATCCCGGTATGTCTTTTTATGAAGAGTAATCTAACATTGAAATTGACCTGGGACTATAGCCTTGGAGTTATGTCTGTGGAACTGGTGTCGTATGTGGAGGAGCTGGACCCAGTAAAAGGTCGTTTTAGAGACGGCTGGTGAAAAACTGATTGCTCTGATGACTCTAGCATTTGTTAAAAGTGTTGTACCTATGCACATAATATAAGGTTGGACTGCTAGCTTATAAATAAACTAATGTTCTTAACTGATTCCCTGGGTTTTGTACTCCTTGGCTACCATCGCTCTTTTCTTTTTGTTTTTTTGCTGCTCTTAAAAAGGACTCGTCTTCTCTTCTCCTTTTCCTCGACATGTCACTCGATGACACTTGGGATAAGCTCCAGACATCCCAAAAAAGACGTCACATGGGGTTGCACCAGATGATAAAACTGCTAACTCATGATCTTACTTACTATTTAGACTTTTCAGTCTTTAAACTACTCACCAGAGTGGTAGGAAAAAAGTGTTTGGCCAAAATCTCCCACTGCAGGTAAATTTTTTTAAGCCTGAAAATCAAACCACGGGGAGTTACACGATTCTAGTTCCCACTTCGACCACTTGGGGGTCAATATCCTAAATGGCTGTTATTGATTATTTGTCTAGTGACTCCATAAGCATGCTGTCTACTCTGGAGTTTATTAGATGAGACAATTACATTAACAAACAACCCAAAACAAAACAACTAAGTGTGGATGTGAGACTGTGTGGTTCTCTGTCTCTTTGTCAGCCTTTTGTAAAGGCAGACTCTCACCATATGACAGCTGGGATAGGATGCAAACCCCCCATGACCCTAAGTTGGATGAGCGATTAACAAAATAAATGGATGGATGCTAACATGGCTTTTTCAGCACCAGCGGCTCTGTCTCGCTGCCAGTTACTCTGATTAGCGAGCGCTACAGAAACACAGTACATGAGCCAAAAACTCAGTTCAGGGATTGGCTGTCCCACTCCTTACCAATATATGAGAAGCTGAAAAATGGCAGGATGGTACTTTGGAGAAACGAGGGTCAAAAAAGGTTTAATTGAAAACTGAAATATCTAGCGACCATAAATGTAGCGCTCACAAAGTCACCTTTATCATCTATCACTCGTTGCACCAGTGAAGTTGAAGATTGAAGAGTGCTGGAAATGAAATCCCTTCTCACCTGGCTGCTTGTCCAGGATCTGCTGGAATTTCGCCCGCTCGTACTGTATGGCCTGCTGCATGAGATGAGGCCTCAGGCTCTGAATGGTGAAGTTAACCATGTCGGTCTTCATGAGACCCAAGACACGGAAGATCTCCCTGAGAGGAATAATGTTTGGGTGAAACCTTTTTTGACATTCTTGGAAATAAGGCAATTTCAATTTTAATAGCTGTGTGGAGATGTTTTAAACATTTGATACTTCTTTTTAGCTCTACTTGCATTTCCTCAAGAAATAGCAGGTCATCACTATAGATAAGAAGGACTTGCCCAGTTAAATGAAGGTTACACAACTAACAGCACCATCATGTGGCACAAATCGGTATTACACGATAGTACAGTTTGGCAAGTTCAATTTCAGTTGAAATCTCTACAGCGCAATATATAGATGCTTTGGATATAAATTAAAAATGTTGCATCTTTATATTGTTTTAATGGATTTTGTTAATTCTGGAGGGATTTATACTATTTAAAACAAGAATTTACAAGCACCTTTAAATATTTGCACTAATCTAACATCTGAATTCTTTGCACAAGCTGAGGATTATTTTTTAGTTCTAATTGGACATTATAAGAGGTATTCATGCAGAACTGAGCATCTAAAGTCATACCAACTGAAAAAAATTATTGTATTCATCTTACATTGACATCGACTTACATTGTATATTAATTCGGTTTTTATTTTTCATTTTACATGAAATGTACATTTTACATTTCATTGTAATAATGTGGTCTGGGGGTGATGTCATAACAGCTTGCTGCATGCTGGATTTAATACTTGGCCACAGCCTGCCACTGATTCCATGTCAGACACAAGTTTATTCGGTGAAGGTGTTGTTAACCTGCTTCTTACCTCAGGAGCGCCACAGGTTCCTTGAGATCCCGCAGTGCTCTGACTTCTGGGTCGCGCACCGGAGCACATAAAGATGCCATGGTGTTGATAACGAATTCCGCCAGTCGGTGGAGGTCCAGAGCCCCGTGGTCGACCTCCTGCCTGATCAGATCCATATCCAGCACCTCGTCAAGCTGAGACCTCAGTCTGACGTGAGTGGGCAAGAGCAGGGACTGAAGCATCTAATGTGAAGAAAAATGTCTGTTTTCACTAACATTATATGTTATGTTTGGAAATGTTCAGTTTATCCAGTTCTTTTAAGGCTGCACACAGTCACTTGGAACAGTTTTTTAAGTCTGTTGAATAAAGATTTAGCTACTACCAAGTGTTCATCTACAATCCCTGGGCAGGTACACATCATCTTAAACAAGCTACAAAATACTAACACAGATCTAAGATAAAAGTAGAGTCGTTTAATGGGTTTGATTAAAGATGACATGACTGGTTTCTTTTTATTTTTCTCATTTCTTCTCCCTTTTTTGCATCAAAAGAGAAGATATGAAAATCTACAGATGTGCTCAAGGGAGCTCATTCCATTTCTTATTTACAGTTATAGAAGATTGTGCAAAGACAGAGCTTCTCCAAGTAAATGTACACTCTCAGAGCACCCAAACCTGAAGCTCTGCTCATGTGTTTTGAATAGAGGTGGAGGCACGATATTGTGACTATATTAAAGATAAATATCTGGTTATATATTTGGGTTCCCAGAAGCTACAAATACACTTTGCAGTACTTTGCAGCGAGAGTGTGTTTCATCTCAAAATATGCAATGTGGTTTTTTCAGTACGATCAAAGAAATGAGCACTTTCCTCGTACTGTATATATTTTCAACCACCAATATTTTTATTCAATTTAAGGCACAAAGATTTCATCAAATTTGAAACTCTGAAACAAGTAGCTGCTCAGATTCTTTCTTGTGTGAAAAGGACTGGGACATCTGCCCACAACAGGATTTCGACACATCGAGCACCAAATGTGGAAAATCAGGATGTGGACTGTCACACAGTTGTCAAACCCAATCTGCTGTAATATCACTGTGACATGTATTTCTCTGATTTTTCTGTTTTATGTCACTTTAAAAATGAGTTTTTAATTGTTATTTTAAAAAAAAACTTAAAGATTTTTAAGGTTTTTAAACCTGAATATTTTTGACTGCATCATAACAAATACATTGTAATTTAAAGTAATGCCTTAATGATCAGATAATACTAATTTCTCCTGATCGGTGATGATGTTTGTGCTTTCCTTTTGACCCTTCGTATGCCAGATACTCACAGTTTTGACTTCCTGCAGCAGAAGGACAGCGTGGCTGTAGTTTGGAGGATCACTGTTCAGCTGCTCCTGAAGACTGTCCCAAAAGGCCCAGTGAACGATTTCTGTCACTCTACCCTCCAGGCTGCAGACAAGCAGTTTAAAAGAACAGCTCAAGGGTAAAAACACTCATTAATATAGGAACTAAGAATAACCAAGGTCACTGTAGATGTGGTTAAGTGTTTTCTTGCCTGTCTGGAGAAGGATTTCGGGGTTTGAAGCAGAAGTCTCTGTTCACCACTATCTCATGTGCAAGACTCAGGTTGGAAACACAATTTTCCAGCTCCATTAGGCTGGATAATGAGGCAGTGGGTGGGCTCCCTGACACCACAGACAGGACACACACACCCACAGATAATTAAAACTGCCACAGTGGTAATATTTCAATTACTAATGGCCCCTGAATGTGCCCGAAAACAATAACTGCTGTAATAACTGCCAGGTACCTGTTGGAGAGTCAAGTTTTTCCAGACAGGGAAGGTCAGCAGGGGAATCATCAGTGGCCTCCTCTCTCTGATTTGGCATTTCAGAAGCAGTCTAGACATTTAAATCACTCGTTAACGTGGTAAAAATTGTTACTTTTGTCAGTTTTAACAACGCCTATACTCAAAATGTTCATGGCTGAGACCCTTTGTCAATTGATTAACAATAAAGCAACAGTTTTAGTCATATTTTAATGAGAAACAGCACAGCTACAATTTCAGATGCTAAGATTTGCTCCCTGGTTTGGGGACTAGTGATCAAAAAGAACAAAGTGTGACTACATCTACGCAATTATAAGGGTTTTTCACCTTTTTCTATAAATGTACAATAGTCCTACATCTATATTGAACTCTATATTTATACACACACACACACACACACACACACTATAGCAACTATTGATATAAATGTTTATTGATATAAATCTAAATATTTAAGTTAAACATTATTTATTAGAAAAAAATAATACTAATAAAATTGTGTACAAGGGTAAAATAGTGTACACCTATACTCTACACACGGAAAATGTACTGTTAGATGTGTACATTTAAGTATTAACAAAAAAATTAAATATAACAAAATTTGTAAAAACGTATTTATTCAAATCAAAAGTGAATGAAAAATGAATATATGGCCTTTCTAAAGGCGAACTTACCTGTTGTTGTTATTTAAATGAATAGAATATGAGTTTTTAGAGGTGAGTAGTATGTTAGAAACGTTACAGTGTTTCTTTCCGCAGTTTAAAAAACTCCAGTTCAAAACATCGACGTTTCAAACTTGGACTAAACCATTGTCACCCACTACAGGCGGGGGAGTTTAAAAATGATACACGTTCTTCCTGTTTCACAACAACATCTATCCTGTATGCGTGGCTGTGTTCACATAGAAAAATGCAGCTATAAACTATTGACCTAAATTATTTTCTACCTTGAAAAAGACAAGACATTTAAAAAAGCCGCTACTTCTTTTGGTTTGGTCCATTCTCAAATCAAAACAGTGGGCGTGTCTGTAATGTAGTTTTCTGTACTGTACATTAACGCCGCTCGTCTCTGCGTTTGAAACAAAACTCGAGCTACCTGTTCCTTTATTGTAGTTCTGTGGAAACAAAAAGGAAACCGCCCGTTAGCTATTGAACTAAACGTTTTAAGAGCTCAACATCTGGAAATATCTGTGTTCCAATTTCGAGAAAGAGCAGGTATACAGCATAGGAAGCGTGAAGCGGTGCGTTATACTGAACTACTCAAATACTGCACCAGTACTTTCAAAAGGCTTGTTCTATAATTAGTGTTCACGGTGAATACATTTGAAAAGTGTATGTTCTGTTTACTTTATGCTTTATAAACCAAACAATCCATAATTTTTTATATTGCATGTGTGTGTGTTCAGGTTCCAGGTTTGTTACATACTGGATTTTATACTTCATATATTTTATATGATATTCAATTTCCTCAACTCCCTCATCAAGTAGGCCAAATAGAATAAACACAGATGGAAGCTAAACAAGCTAATTTGCTTTTGCCTCAAGCTCATGTTTTCTATATCACATCCCAATAAGGCCATAATTTCATATGATGTTCTGTCTGTTAATCATTTTTGGATTTCAGTTGTGTTCAGTCTATAGATTAGCATATTTCTTTAAACACTTCATGTAGACAGAGAGACTGAACATGTATCAAAAGAAAAAATATATAATGTGCAGTCCAGCAAAATGAGCCATCTTTGTGTCACAATGTCTCTCAATGTGCCTTTTTAAAAGGGGAAAAAAAAACCTTTGGTTCCCGGTTAAAATTATTTCTTCAATGCTCGATTGAAGAAATCTTCAAATGTGTTGTCAAATCTGCCCATTTTCAAAACTATTTTCTCTCTTTAATGAAATAGAACTGATTAGATTTCAGCTTTTTGAGTTTCAGTCCTCACGAATCTGGAACTTCAAGAGAAAGAAAGTAAACAGTGGTCATAAAATTCTGATAACATGCTTCTTAAACACAAGCACATCAATTCAAATGGAATTTGTGAAATTAAATGCTTTGTATATAAATTAACAACTAGAAGTGTCCCATTCATAATAAAAAAATAAAATAAATAATAATAATAATAATCAAGTCCACAGACACACAAAAATGTCCCGAGACAGAATTGTATAGCAAATTATTTATGACTGCAAAATGTGTAACAAACAG
>VOQK01004022.1:0-10234 GCA_015052645.1 Benitochromis conjunctus | reverse complement strand
ATATTTATTATTTATCGTTTCATTTGGTGCATAATCTAGAATCTAGAAATTTGTCCACATAACACATAAATCTTGGCCTGTGAAACACTATTAGACAAAGACTAAAGGGGGAACTATATCTTTTTATCATGAGCATATACAGTAATACAAGTAGTGGTGCTTTGATACAGTGCAGTAATTTTATATAAAATATTTTAAAAAATAGTTACGGTTTCCATAAGTCACAATGAGGGAATACCAGCTTCATAATGAAAAGTAGAACAACTCTGATAGCTGTCATGACACCCTTGACACTCTTTGGTCTGAATATCTGGTTAAACTGAGCTTAACCAACACATACAGCTGGACTTTGAACCTTAAATACACACTTGTGGGCCTGTTGTGTTACACAGTGTTTGTCTCTTTGTCGTAGCAGAACAAAAGCAGGTCCAGCTAGGATAGCAGAGGGGCTGAGCAGAGCAGATGTTCACGGGACCACCCTGTCAAGTGTTTGTTCAGTTTGCTCTGGGAAAAGGCTGACAGAGTGAATCCGCCCAGCTGCCCCAGTCTGCGACACTGATATCGGATACATACTGCCTCATTTCAGGCTGGTTTCTGTTTTTCATGGATTGTGCTGTTTGATCTTTAGACCTTTTGCTGTTTTCTTTGGCACAGTGTGGTGTTTCCTTCATAAGCAAGTATAGCCTAATGGTGCATTGGAATAGTACACTGGAAAATAAGCATACTGTATATTAACTGTTAAGTGGAAAACCGTCAATGCAAGTAAGGGCACAGATGACATCAACATCTGGTTGGAGGGTGGGGCTCTTTAATAACCTGGTTTTGGCTCAGTTATTGCACGTCAGCACAGTCAGAAAGGAAATGCATGAATTTGTTGACTGTTTTCCTTATAAGGGATGGCAGGGAAAGGAAGCGAGCCAGGGGACATACCGTAGCTCCTGGTCCGGAACCGGCCTCGCTGACTCATTGTCTGTCTTTGTTTTGTTTTATCTTAATGAGGAGTAACAGGCACATTGTCTTCATGTTCAGACCAAATATAGGACACATTGTTAACAAATGCCTCTGTCTGTATTTGAATTTTAAGACATCACTAACTGTGTTTTATGCTTTTTATTATTTATATATGCTGTTACTGTGGTGGTGGCTCATAGTAAGCATAGCCAAGCATCAAATTCTGAAGTCTGGATATGTACAAATAATCACTTCATACTACTCTAAGTGTCTTTGTATGATGTCAGTGAGAGCGTATATCCCTCATATGATGATCTCTGGCTGAAACCTTTGGTCTGTGAGGAGCAGCCTATCACAAGAAGGTGATAGAAAGATGCATAAAACAGTTTCTTTCAGCCAGAGAATGAGCTGAAGGGCTGCAGCAGGGCTCAGCGTAAGATCAATAAAGACTATTGTGAATTGTAAAACATGCAAAGTTATTGAAGTAGACTCTAAAAATTGATATGCATAAAGAAAAGAGCTTAATATGTCCACTTTTAAGGCCTTAAAATTACCTGACAAGGGCTTACAATTGGTTGGTTTTGTTTGACGCTAAGAACTGTACTGGTTATACATGTGAATACATGATGCACATTTCAATGTTTTCCTGAACATCTCAAGAAAAACACATTAGCCTCTTCTCCCACAGCAGCTAAAACTATGGCAGCTGCTTTGGTCATAAGTACAAATCAAATCTATCCCACACTTCAACACCAGGCTGCACAAGAAAACATGCTTTAAATTACTGTGAGTTCACACATACTGCAGGTTGTGCTTGTTGCAACACTTACACGTGATATATATTTGTTGTTAACCACTTGTGAAAGAATACTGTGTTGAATATTTCTTCGTTTCCAGGCAGCTTTTTGTTTGCATCTATTTGAATACATAAATAGTACAACCCTTACCCTTGTCACACATTTTGATTATTAATACTTTTGTTCTGAATGTAAAGTCAGGTCAAGTGTCATCTTGGTGCGAGGTGATCTTTATTGTTAAAGAATATAGTTTGGGTTTTGAGGAGTTTACAGTTTGGGCAGTAAATTACAAAAACATTACAGTCTGTGTGAGACTTTGCTCAATTAAATCCCACATGTTACGCCTTATTTGTTTCTCTGCATTAAATCTATTTAGTAAGTACACTGCAACTGCAAACTGTTCTCAAACCGTGTGCTGTAACATGACGTAATCTGATGGGCACCTCCCTAGAAATGTAATAACACACCACATCAACACAGTGCATTACAGGTATAGATGCTTGCAGTGGCGTCAGCCACTTGCGTAGGCTGCATTGTAGTCACCACGTAGAGAAACTCTAATTTAGAGTTTAGCCTTAGCGATCACATTCAAGCTTGTAAATTGGGCTGTTTTTAGTGAACTGTATGGTTGAGAGAGCTGTAAATGAGATGACCGGGTGTGCATTTTGTATTAAATTGAAGCATGTGTATAAACTGGATATGTCTGTCCCTTGAGGTGATTCTGTTTTCCCACCGTGGCCTTTGTTGAAATTGATATTGATTATGCTTTTACACCTTCTCCAGGTATTCTTAGGTAATCCGCTCTAATTCTTAGAAAAGGTCTGAGAACAGGGCCTTTGGAAAAAGACGGAGATGTGAAATATAAGACCGGTGTTTGGCAGCTCATAATGAAACCTGTTAATTGTCCACAAGCGAATTAAACCCCCACTTGAACCATGTTTGTCTGTTAGACAATTAGCATGTCTAGTGAAACCAAATCAATTGCAAAATGATTCTGAAAAGATGTTTTATGAGCACTGATTAAATAATCTTCTTTTTGATTTTTTTTTTTTCTTTCAGGCCCTCTGCTGCCCCCCCTAAAGATGGAGTGTCCAAGGTATGAAGGAAATACATTAGCTTAAGCTGTTTTCATCTCAATTTATTTATGAACTAGTATAGGTTTACATGTAAGTAAGCATCCTTGGTGTGCCCTTCTGAGATTATGTTGGACCACAGTTTTGGTTTGGCTTGTGTAACGGCCCAGAGCACCATTTTTAACCTATATGGCACAAGCAGAGCTTTTATTTGTGTGAAAACAGTTCATTTAGATGTTGTGCTGTGCTGTTGGGAATGCTGTTTTCGAATACACGCATGGTGTGTTTTGTTGTGAACTCGTTTGTGCATGTTGTTTGTCTTCACTTTCATCCAGGATGAACCTCAAGAAATCATTAAGCCCGTTCCAATCACTCACCCTTCCCCAAGCACCACATACACCAAGCCAATAAGTCAGCCCACTCCTGCATACAACAAGACCGCTCGTCCATTTGGCGGCAACAGCAGTGGGGTTTCCTCCTCACCGGCTGCTCCTAAAGTCGCTTCTATACCCTCTGAGTCATCCGCTTTTACACCAGCCGCCCCTTCCCAACTGCCGCAACCTCCATTTCCGCTGAGGTCGAGCCAAACTGCCACAGACTCTGCTCCAGCCAGTTCAGTTCCCAAACCCAGCCCTGGACGCTCCACCTTAACGTCCTCATCCACCTCTTCCTCCTCATCCAACTCCTCCTCTCCTGCCAGAATGACAACCACCTCCTCCCATCCTAATGTCCCACAGCCCTCTGTCTATAACACACCTATTAACCTTTACTCCAATGCCAATGCTTGTGAGGTGGCTATCGGACAGAGGCGAGGTCTTTTGGAGAGCCAGGGACTGTCAGAGCATGTTAATGGGTATGTACCATTTATCACTAAAGCTGGAATCTGGTCTATGTTAAGCTGATATAAGTGCAAACTATTATTTACGAATATAAATGCAATGTGTGCTTCAGAAAACCACAGACATCTTAACGTCTCAAATTTCCTAAAATATTGCCTTAAATGAATATGCAATATCCTAATGTGATTTTCTGCTCTTACCTCACTGGCAGTGAGAGCTCATTTACACTTTACAGCTGTCGAACAGGCGCTCTACCCAAACTGAAGTACTCGCATTAACATTTGTTTTTAATTAGCATAAATCCTGGCAGCTATGTGCTTCTAAAGACCACAGACGAAGCAGTCTGGCTGGATTGGTCTTCATCAGCAGGTTTTTGGATCAGTAGTCAGGTTACAGTAGGCTGATCTAGGTTTACCACTCATTATTTTTTTTTTGCGTCAAGTGAAAAAATAGGCCATAGAAATGTCACCAGACTGTTGAAGTATACATTGGTGAATACATTTTTTTAGTATGTAAACTGTGGAAAATAACAGACATTGAGCACCATGACACTGAAGTACAACATTAAAAGACTAAGAAATTTGTCCTTTACGTGCAAAACTACTTTCTTTACCATCTCATCAGTCCTTTCTTTGCTTGCAATCTTGGACTGTTGGCCTCTAGAGGTAGCTTGTATTTGTTCTTCTGTTTGTGTGTGCTTGTGTGTGTGCTTGTGTGCTAACCTGCATGTCTTCTTGTTGTGGTTTCTGTGGTTTCCTCTATGCACATTCTCTCAGAAGGGTGTTTTGAACTATACTTGTTCTTTCCAACTGGTCTATTTATGTTCCTTATGGGCTTCAATTATTTTCCATTTACCCTTTCTTTACCCACAGGAGGAAGAAGAGACAGATACCAAGTTAGTGCAGTGAATGATAAAGTAGCTTTCTAACCATGTGGAATGTGATTATAGCCTTTACATCTCTCTACTTTATGATTACCGAAGGCATGCTGCTTGCACCTCTTTGACCTAATCCTCACAAACCTTATGTTTCTATTCATTAACTTGCCATACTTGCTTATTTCAAGGTCCAAGGAACTGTGAAACCCTGTAAATAACCAATGTCTGATTCTAACCCCCACACGACACCCAGCAGGGGGTCACTTCATACTGTTAATTATTATTTTTTTAGTAGCATCAGGCTCTGTGCTGGTTAATACTGTGTTTACACCCAGTGAAGTCTGCCCTGTCATCACACTGGGCCTCTTAAGTCACCCAGCTCTGCATCTGTCTGGCTCCATCTGCTACTGTGTTTATTCAAGGCCAATCAAATCACAGCCAGTGTATTGTGTTTTGGCTGAGAATAGCCTGTCTGTCTTGTGCGCTTTTTGATCACGCTGCGTCTCCTCGCTCTTGTAACAAACACACAGTAGAGCAGCTTGCATAAACTTGGGTTTCTGACATTAAATTGACTCAAAGCTTAGACCAGTACTCGAACACTACACTTATTGTATTTTAGAGTGTGGTGAAATTAGTTTGGGTGGAAAAGACGAACCCTTAATTTGAGAGCACATCACTCCCATCTTGTGGTGAATTGTGGTCATTGTCGCTGTCGTGTCTCAGTCACTCCCTGCTGTTAACATGCAGTCCGTGTGTTTATTTAAACCGTTTTTGGCGTCTCTTAATGTCATCAAGCATTAGACATTAAGCAGTGTTTTTAGGGACATTTCATAGATTTTATTCACTGGCTAACTTTTACCCCAATAGTGAGGTGCAGAAAAATCTAAAGTAAGTATAGGTCAGAGCAGTGTCACATATAAGCAGTATAATGTCATACTAAATACTTGGCGCTCTATGAGGCTTTAACTTTCAGATCATTTCTGTCCTTGTTCCTTTTCTCCTCTGTACATTCTCATTGCTCGCCTGCAGAACTTCACCTCCAGCTAGACCTCGGAGGTAAAACTCGAATAGCTTTTAGGTCACATTGTGAAACCTGCATCTACAAGCTGCACCTTTGATTGATACTGACTGAGTACTGAGCTTTTTTTTGCACATGTGTGCACAGCGTGTGTGTTGGTTGCCGTGGTCGCGAGCAGTGAGTGTTACACCTCGAGTGTGCGTCTAAAATTCTTTGATTGTGTTAAATGTTTGTACTTGTGCTAAATTCATTATTTGTGTTACGCCGGGCAGTTATTATCTTCCTTGAGGCATGTTTAAAGCACAAAAGTTTACAACGTCCTTGATATGATTTTTTTTTTTGTTTTGTTTTTTTGTTTGTTTGTTTGATTATAAAGGAAAGCCGCCGTGCAGCCTGAGAATCACTCATCCCCACTAAGTGATGCCAGCAAGAAGCGTCTGATTGAGGATACAGAGGACTGGCACCCACGGACAGGCACCTCCCAGTCACGCTCCTTCCGTATCCTGGCCCAGATGACTGGCACTGAGAACGGTGTGTACCAAAATAAAATGCTGAAACTAGCCGGACATTATTTAAGGAACCAGGAAATACTGTAAGAATGAGTTCAGTATTACAATTCTCCTAAATTCCAGTTTCTAAACCACTGCTTTTAATTGCAATTTAATTTATTATATTATATTTCTATTATACAGTATATTTCTACTTTCTTTAAAACTCCAAAAAACTTCTAGTACAATATTTCCAATAACAGCATTTTTACACTCGGACGTCTATTGTTGGTGTAGATTATAGTGATTTTGCAGCTTCCTCAAATAGTAGAAGAAAGCTTTCATCACCATGTGATTGATTTATTATTTCACATTACAGTTTTGACTGTAAGTGACATTTGATGTTACATGAGCAGGCTGTGGTTCGGGCTTTCCCTCCAGCTCTAAGGATAGTGTGTGCAAGTGTTTGTGGATCAGTTCAGATGCATGATGACATTTACAGTGGCTCACTTCAGTGAAGTAAGATCAGATGCCTTTTGTCAGGCACACTTACCCAGACTGGTGTGAAACACATGTGATTTCTTCTGTCTGGTGTGTCTGCAGCTGAGCAACTGGAGAATAGTTCACGAAGTCTTATTACAAAAGGAGCCAAAAAATAGGTTTGAGTAGAGGTGAAGTTACAACCTGTAGAAAGCTGACTGTCAAACCTTTACTGGCCTACCTCGTTTCAGAAGCCGATAAGCTTTATGTCCACGGCCCATAAATTTTAAAAGCATGTGTCTTCATATGTTGTGTGTCTTCATGTTCACTGGCTATTTACTCCACATTCAGCTTCATTTTCATTCGTGTTTTTGTTTATTTGCTGTTGCAGAACAAACCCCAGACAACAGTGGAAAGAAGTAAGTGCTATAATCTTATTTGGTGTATGTTTGAGGTCTGGCTTCACTTTCTCACTGTCTGGGTGTCTGTCTTTTGAGTACTTTTGCAGAAAGAAATGCATCTGCTTTGGCAGTTGTACTGTTATAAGAAGTTCTTGATCGCAGTGGTTTTGGATTCAGAATTGGCCCTCAAAATAATTGTATAAGCATACCGACGAGCCTGTGATTTAGAGTAAAACACTGATTTCCTGATCTTAACGCTCGGATCATTCTTAATTTGGAGAAGCCGATTTCAAAGCTCTCGGGGGTGAAGATGGGTGAGTGGAGACAGCCATGGACTTAGCCTAGGCTGTCATTTCTACGGCTTTTCTCATGTTGAAGTGGAGTTAATCCACAGTAAACACAGTCTGCCCGCTGTACCAGAACCCCAACCAACCAGTGTGTCATTCACTCTGCGCGTTGTGGGTTGTTAAATGGTACGTGGGCAAAAGCAGCTCTGCCAAGAGGAGATTCTTGCTCTCCTTCTGTTAGTGCCATTTAATTCAGGGAGCTTCTCTCCTAAGGGAGATGTGACTATTACACATCTGCCATGTTTAATAAATGAAAGTTTATAAAGCGCAGGTTTTTGCATTTCTTTTCTATACTTCCTGAATTCATGCCTTTGCTTCCTTGCATGCATGTGTTATCTTTACGTCATTTCTGATATCTTAACCTTTCAACCTTTCCCTGTTCTCTTCTTTTCATTAATCCTTTCTCACGGGGCAAATCAGATTGAACAAGTTGGACCCAGAAGTTATAGGACACAAGTACAACAAGCTGAGAGACTGGCATCATGGCGTTTCAGCACGAGTGCTAAATGTGTAGTAGAAAAGGGTTTCTTTTGCTGAATGCTTTATGTAATTTTGACCATTATTAAATTTACATTGTCTGCCTTTGCACAGCAGCATAGTTATAGCCATCATTTGGCTTTTAAAATGTCAAATTTCTAATTCTAAAGTAACACGAAAACAAACCATGTTGCAAAAACTATTTTAAAGTATATTTTTCTGGTGATATGTCATTTAAATATGTAAATGATTCATGCATGAAAACTACATGTGTTTGAATACAAATGAAGCACAACATTGTGTAGTGTATAGTATGTGTTTCTGTAGTGAATTGTTCATATCTGAGCCTCCACTCTTAATCTTATTCTTTATCATTTTGAGCATTTTCTGTCTTTTTCTTGTGTTTTCTACACTAACCAAAGTGATATTTGTCCACCTTGTATGATTTTACCTCAATAAACGTCTTTCTGTATTGCTCTTGATCTCTTTTCCCACTGTTTTCTTCTTTTATTATTCTGTGATGAAAAAAGTCACTTTGCCAATAAGAAATTTCCAGTTTTTGAATGTGTGTGATGTGAAAGAATTTGCTGTACATGAAGAATTTAAATTAAAATCTCCAGTCGTGTAAAAAAACAACATAATTCTGCACCATGTTGGGCATTAATTTAAGCACAGTCCCACCAAAGCATTTCAGTTAGGTTGAGGTCTGGACTTTACCTGGGTCATTGCAGCACACGGATTTTTTAATTTTTCAGCCATTTTTCAGCCATTATCTGGGCTTGTTTCAGTTAGCTTTAGCTGTTGGACATGTGGTCTCACATTTAAACCTAGAGTACTTTGGTATTCAGAGGAGTCATAGTTGGCTTAGGCGATGTTTGATCATTCTCCAAATGAAATCTGTGCATTATGGCCAGAGATCTCCACTTTAGCATTGCCTGTCCAAAGGTCATTGTTCCATAAGTCTTGAGGTTTGTCCAGACATGAACTTGCAAACCTAAGCTAACGTTCTTTTTAGAAAGAAGAGGATTTTTCCTGGCAACCCTTCCAAACAATCCATACTTGTGCTAACACAAATGCTAAATGCTCCAAACCAGCAAACTGACAAAACACATGTTTTTATAGAGCTGCTCACACTCCAATCAATTAATCAGTTGGAAGTAGCTACGTGCCCTCTTAATTCCTATGGAAGCAGAAAGGATGTACTTTGTTTTCCACAGAACTGCATAGAGTCCTTTCTTCTTCATGTAAATGTATCTGCTGCTCCTGTTTGGACAATGATACACAGACTAACATTCTTCAAAATATCATCCAATTTGAAACAGTGAAGTATTCTTCATGATGCATGTCCACTAGAAGAACTTCTTGGTGTATTTTTGCGTGGATTGTTTGTATTATGAGTTACTGGTCATTCAAACAGTAACACGAAACAGACGGCATACGACAGAGAAAACACATTGGATGAGACCAAAACTACAAATAAACATAAAACCACAAGTCTGTTGCTACACAATAGACCTAGTTGTTTGGTAAGATTCAGTGTGATCTGGCTGAAAAATTATCCAGGTGTGCAAATTGTTAACCTGTTGGTGCAAAGCTGGACTGCTGAGTGATCGTGCAATAGTCTGGCTAACTGGGATCCGTTGCCGTCTGTCACTGTCTGTCCAACGGTTGCAAGTTTGCCTACATCAAGGGAGACATGGTTAAAATGCACACATTTATTTTCAGTTCAGAGAAGAGAGTTGATTATGCAGATGTAAGCCAGTGACTCATCATACTGCTAGTCATTAAAGGTGAAAACATGTTTCAAGTCGAACTATAGGTTAGGGCCAAACAAGTAGACGTCATGGGTATATACTGCATCAAAAAGTCAATGTAATGTCCTCTGAAGTCATGGAGAAATTACTGTGTGCGTGTGTGTTGCTGAATTGTGACATATGTATATCTGTTTTTAGTGAGGCGGTTGAGAAAACCAATCCCACTGTGCACACCTCACCTGCAGTGAAAACGTATTCCAAACCAGCAGCACCCAAAAATGGCAAGGTTGTCCCTGCTTCCTCATCTAAAGGTCCTGCAGCCCAGAACAAAGCCCCCTATCAGTCTGGAGCTCCAACAGGTAGAGTAACATCCTGTACAGAAATCCTCACCTTTTCTTTTCTTACTTCTGTTGTTTACAGCCACTTACAACGCCTTGAACACAGATTACGTGATGTAGTTGTTGCTTCTAGCCTACAGATGGCAGCACCCATTCATCTTACCTGACAAAGCCATTTGAGATTATGAGCTCTGTAAAAGCCGGAGGTATTCAGTTAATGAGCTTAGATTATTGGCTTTTCCTAAGATCCCCTTAGCCAAATGGATTGTGAAAGTGAGAATTATAGGTTTTATTTTCTTTAAAAGCTGCTCGTTAAATACAGAAAACCCTGGAATGAAACTTTAGGAAGTGAAGCAAGTTTCTTTTTGTGGAAAGGAATCAGCCTGTGATCATT
>VOQK01004021.1:29033-52500 GCA_015052645.1 Benitochromis conjunctus | reverse complement strand
TCCACAAGTTTGAACTTATTTTGGGATTTCTCTAATCCACACAGGGTCAAAAGTATGAATACAGACTCAAGTAAAAAATAAACACTCCGACTAATATTTGGTCAAATGTCCCTTAGCAAGCTGAACCTCAACCAGACACTTTTGGTCGCCATCAACAAGCTTCTGGCAGAATTCTGGCTTATATCTGACCGCTCGTCTTGGCAGATTTGATAAGAGTTTGTTTAACTTGGTTGGTCTCTTGGCACAGACCTGGTCTTAAAGCTCAGTCCACAAATTTTCAACAGGGTTGAGGTCGGGGCTTTGGGAAGGCCACTTCAGCAGCTTAATGTTAGCCTGCTTTATCCATTCAAAACTAGTTTTGATGTGTTTGGGATCATTGTCCTGCTGGAACACCCAACTGTGCCCACGTTTCAACCGTCTAGCTGTTCATTTGAGGTGAAGTTGAAGTATTTGGAGGGAGTCCTCCTCCTTCATTATTTCATCCACTTTGTGCAATGTATCAGTACCACTGGCAGAAAAACAGCCTCAGCACATGATGCTACCATCACCATGCTTAACAGCTGGTACGGAGTAAAGCCTCACCTTTACTCCTCCAAACATACCTCTTGTCACTGTGGCCAAACAGCTCAATCTCGTCTGACCATAAAACTTTTTGGCTTGTCCATGTGGGCTGCTGCAAGTTTAAGTCAAGTTTGAAGGCGTTGATTTTGAAGGGGTTTCATTCTTGGTCGACACCCTCTCAGTCCATGGTGATGTAAAACTATCTTCGCTGTGGACAGTGATGCTGATGTTTCAGCAGTTTCTAGTTCATGGCAGGCTTGAGCTTGATGGTTCCTGATTTGTTCCTGAACATCCTAACCAATTTCCTCTCATCTGAGGGTGACAACTTCTTTCTTTTTGGCCTCAGCAATGTGGTGACACATCTGAACAACTCGTACTTTTACAGTTGTTCGAACTGATGATCTTGGAATCTGCAGTCGTCTGGAAATGACTCCAGCAGACCTCCTTCTTGGATCTTCACTGAGTTCCTTGGACTTTCCCCATTGTTTTGAGTATTGATCAGTCAAATGAGTTCTGTCAAACAATCCTTTTAAAGCTGCAAAGAGGTTGGTGTCAATCATGATCACTATCAACACGTTAATAGGCCTCATATAGGACATCATGGAAACTTCAGTACCACTTATTAAAAGATTTAAGTGACTTTATGTATATATTTGATGCTGTATGTATATGTTTGACCCTGTGTGGATCAAAGAAACTTGTGCATCCAATTCTTGTTTTCTAAAGTCTTTAAAGATGTATGCTGTACTGTTATTCCACCCTAGAAACAGAAAGTTTCAAAGAAATCATTAAAAGCCCAAAATTAACATGACATCTATACCCGTGATGAATAGTCTCAAATCAAAATTCACATAAAAATATATATATATTAAGGCTAAATTGTTTTAACTGGATACCTTAATGCCAACATTTCTGCCTTTAAGCCTGTCATGACCTGCTTAATATGACAGTTGAGCTGGGTGGAGTCGATTTACTCTACAACCCGATTTCCATGTGTTCGATTTGCCTGAATCTGCAATCTTATAGGAGCACTTATGTTTACAGACATCCACTGAACACATCGAATCAGGCATCACTGCCCTAGACCAACAAGCAGTGGTGATTAATGCAGTCTTGTCAGAGTGTGTGCATGGTCCAAAGTGCTTCCACACCCTGCTCAAGTATTTTTTTAGCTGCTTATAAAAGATGTGGGTGAGAGCGGAAACGAGTTCGGTCTCATTGTGCGGAAGCGCCCTGAGGGAAAGTAGGATGCAAAATCGGTAGTCCGGTTTAGGCTGTCAAAAAGCAACACGGATATGAAATCAGCCTCGTTCATGAATTATTAGCCCAAGTCATATTAATCTCTGCAGATGATTTTGTCCCACGGTGTTTTCATTATCCCGGCAGTTTGCCTGTGAACAGAGGACCATCTGTCCATGAAAATACGAGAGCACCCGTGCGTCATGTGCTGCTCATACCTGCTGAGACAAGACTTCAGGTATAACACGCCCTGATGTATTTATGGATAAGAAACAGCTTCATGTTTACAAGGTGTCTCAGCGGGAAAGCGGATCTCAATTTTTAAATCCAAACATGCCTGTTTAAACCTATGGCTAAGCCTACAAACACTTTTAAAGAAACCCTAACAATGCCGCCAGGCATGTTCTTTACGTAAGATACGATTAAGCCTGATAATCAGCCTCGAGGCATGTTTTACATTTGAGGAGATAAAGGGATTTCAGCGGAGAGATATTTCAGGAATTTTCTGAATGCAAGAAACCAAAAGTTGGGATTAGTCACCACAAACCAAGCTCAGACACTCAATAGGCATGATTTAAATCTATTTTTCAGCTCAGCTTTGGGCTTCTTGTGAATTATGATCCCTTCATCCACCATCGCCCCCCTCCTTTGTAAAAGGCTCGTGATCAGGGGCGGAGGAGGGGAGGATGGGGTCACCATGACGGGGGAGCTGCCAAGTATGGCGATGGCAGACATCTATTTTGAGTGAAGTGTCATTCAGACGACCCTCAGAGAGCAGCGGCTACACTTTTACCCCGCTAACCCGTAAACAATCCGACGCTTCCAGCCTCTCTGCAAACATTACATTACACTGCAAACATACATGAAGCTAATTCAGCAAGAGCTGTTGTGACATCTGTTGGCTGAATGTGAGGAAGGTGGGCGTGATGGCCTGTTTGGTTGCTGGTGTTGCAATATGCCTCGCAGCCTTGAAATACCCACTTCCAGGAAAACATGAGGGCTGAGGGGGGGTGTCTAGAGTGAAACTGTGCTTCCTGTATCTCGTCCCCTGACTGAAACCGCGTCATGTTTGACGTGCGGGTCTCTACGCTGGACAGCTAACACAGTAGAGAGCTTTGTGCTGCAAGAGTGCACGCTCAAACAAAAATGCAGAAGTGGCCATGAGTCATTAAAGATTTTGGAGTTTCCTGGTTTTCTCCGATGAAAGTGAAGCGGATTGGTGTTGTTTGTGTGTGTTTTGATGAAAGAAGGCCCCGGATGGGCAAACCAGAAGCCGTCCACACCATACGATGCCAAGTATTCACTTAAAGCTCACTCTTTAAGGTGGAACTGAGTCTCTGAGCTCTCTGCACTTCCCCCTACTCAGCAGGAAGTGTCACAAGAAACCGTTTTCTTGCGTTCAATCACTTCTGTCTGCCTGCATTTTCCAAATGACTTGCAAATGTTACACCACTAACTGCTGCAAAGGGAGAAAAAGGTGGGGAGGAGGTCAGAGTCCGGAAGTTTACGCACAGTTTCTGCTGATTTCCCTTATCTCTAAAGTGACTTTGCTCGAAATCTTGTGCACTCCAAAGACCCCGGAGGTCTGAGTTTCTGCAGCTTGTTTCTACGCCACTGAACAAATACAAATGCAAAATACACAAGCGGCCTGCTGGAAGCCACATCAGCATTCCCAACCGGCCGGGCAAACAAACACGCCCCTCCTGACAGACACACAGTCCTCCAGGCCTCATATGGAAAAAGTTAACCTTCCCCTGAGCCGGAGCTGAAGCCAGCTACCCGGTAGCTTGTTTCCACTGACTGACTTTATGTTTTAAACATACTACATTTGTTTTCCGTGGCTGAGGTAGGAGGTATTTCCTGCATCAGCGCCAAAAAAAAAGAAATGTTTCAGAAGCCGCCTGGGGCCAGTAGAGTAGAAACAATAGAGTGAAGCTCAGGTTTGAGAAGTAAGTGTGAAAATATAAGAGGGAACCTTAAATTATGAAGAAAATTCAACTCTCACATGTTGCTTTTTTGGATAATAACGCCTGAATAGAAGCAGTTCTGTACTAATAACAGTAAATAATGTCTGGATTGATACTCACCATTGTGCTGTTTTAATTGTTTTCCAAGGAGGAAAAGAAGTAGTTCAAATCTGCAGGTTCTCACAGTGCACCTATAATGAGATCTCTGTGAGGGAAGTCTCATCAGTGTGTGACACGCACACTTTTATAGCTACTACAGGAGGTGGAGGAAAAGGGGGAGGAGGAGGAGAGGTGGAGCCACCCAACAGCTGAAACTTTCTTGTTTTAAGGGCAAGAGAGGTCTTCCTCTGTGTACTCGTCATAATAAAAGTCCACAGGAAGTACTCAGTATCTTCTAATAATGATACCTGTTATTAGTTCCACAGTTGTGAAGTACATGTTTGTAAAAATTATAGGCTTGTTCCACTATGTCAAAATAAATTTGCTGTTCCTAATTTTCTGTAATATAGATCTCTCTGGATCCTCATATTAAACATTAGCCGAAGTTTCAAATATGTGCAAGTAATACCAGTGACTCAGCAGCTCTAAATGCTCTGTTTCAGACAGCTGTTTTTCTAGCCTTGGCTCTGTATGATTGTATGCACTGTATGCACCATTTTATGATAAAGTTGTAAAAAGTCTATTCAGATCCTTGTTAAGTAAATAAAAGAGTTTGGACCCTCATGAATCCTGTTTTTAGGAGCACACTCCTCTGACAGTGCTCTTTGAAAGGTCTATAATGATCTGAATGGCTTCATGCAGGGCATTGTTCTGTGCTAGTCCTCAGTGCTGCCTTTGACCACAAAATTTTACTTAATAATCTTAAAATAATACTTTGGCTGGTATCTCTGACTCTGTGTTAGACTGTTGGCAAATTCTCTTCTAACCCTGCTTCTCCAACCTGTGGTGTTCATCAAGGCTCAACCCTAGGCCTGTTATTTTTTTTCTGCATTCTTCTTTCAGCTGCCATCATCGGACATCACTCTGACATTTCTTATCATTTCTTATCATTTCTATGCCGATGACATTCAGCTGTATGTGTCTTGAGCCCAAACGGCTTATCCCAGATTAGTGACCCTAACAACGACCTTTCCAGTAACACTGAGGCCATCGTACTTCCTCCTGAAATACGTTAAAGAATCAGTTAAACGCTTGCTTCCTTTTGCTCATCTGCTTGAGGTTTTGTAATCCTGGTGCAATATTTGATTCGTCTGTGGGCTTTGAAACATGTAAAATCTGTTTCATGTTCCTGTTTCTTTCATTTAATAAACATTTCTAAACTGCGAGCCTAACTGGAGAAAATTGTTCATGCAGTTTTTTGTGCCTAGATAACTTGTAATGCCACATTTATAATGCTTAGACAAATCATCTTTTTCACCATTGGTTATATGCTTTTTTTTGGGGGGGGGGGTTTCAGATTTTTTTTGTTATTTTTTTATCGTTAATTACTGTGTTTAAATGTAATGTGACACATAATTATGGTTATTCCTAGACTTTATTTTATTGCACAGCACTTAAAAAAAACACTTCACTTGCTTACCAACTTGTGGTTAAACTAAATAAATAAATAAACTGGGATTACACAGTCCTACTTAAGCTACTTTCGGCTGATATCTCCTCAACAGAATACAAAGATGTTTAGGACATTCTGTGGATATTCACTATTTAATGCAGTATTGAACAAAAAAGTACCCTTAAAGGGAAAGGCTCTGAAGCAACTGTCTTTAGAGGTTGGAACTGAAAGGCTGCACCAGGTACAAGATAAATAAAGGTTACTTTGAACTGTGACTCGTGCAAAGAGGCTCTAGTAAAACCCAAGAATAAAGATACGAAAGTGGAAATGGGCAGAATAGGTCTATGTTAAGACGGTCACCTCAATAAATTAAATATGATTAAAATTAAAAGGCAAATGAAATTATCTGTAAGTAAATAAAGCAATTCAAATAAACAAAAAAGGCACCTTTCAATTGTTCTTGCAATTTATTTACATCATTAGAATTATAGTGACTCATTTCTGTATCCCTGAAAACATGCTGAGTTTAAATTATTTTGTGTGTTATTTCTGATTTCTCAAAAACTACAAATGCCCTATTTTTGTTACAGTCATTTTTTTACGTTTGTTGTCATTTTATCTTTTCTGTTGGGGTTAAATATGATTTCAGTATAAGCCTCACAGAAGCTTGAGCTTCATTCCTCATGAAATATTATCCCACAGCAGAGCTTCACCATCAGTCCTCCTACTATCATGAATAGATTTTGTAACACTAAGGCTGAACCTCTGTTGTTAAACTGTTTATTGTGTTACTGACACTGACAAACGCCACAGAAACCTTTTCAATAACAGAGCAACAGTGCTCCCTTCAGGTCAAATGACGCAACTGCATGTCAGCAGTTGTTGGGTACATCAACTACTACGTAATGCAAATATCTAATCGGCCAATCACATGTCAGCAACACCGTGTATTTTACGTAGATATGATCAAGACAACCTGCTAAAGTTCAAACTGAGCATCAGAATGTGAGAGAAAGGTGATTTAAGCAAGTTTGAACGTGGCGTGGTTGTTAGTCTGAGTATTTCCGAAACTGCTGATCTACTGGGATTTTCCCACATAACCAGCTCTAGTGGTTATGGAGAATGATCTCAAGTCAGAGGAGCATGCTCAGACTGCTTTAAGCTACCAGGAAGGCAACAGTAACGCCAGCCAACCCCCCGCCCCCAAAAGCAAACAACAAACACTTGTTACAACTGAGGTATGCAGAAGAGCAGGAAGGAAGTCCAATCCAGTACTAGCAAGGTGTATCTAATAAAGTGGCTGATGTAGAGGCGATGAGTCTTTTGGAAATAACCAAACATCCATTTTAAAGCATTAACATCTCTTTCACAGAGCTCCCATGACAAAAATCAGAACAGGTTAGAATGAATGGAAATGGCAACAAAAAACTTAAATGAAGTCGTTTTTTAATCAATTGTCAGATTTAAAATCAGCAGCAAAGAAAAAAGCCCACCGCTCACTTTAAACGACAGAAAATTCCACAAATAATAATCACCAGCATCTGGCTCCCCATCAAACAACACCTCAGCAGTCGGCTTCACTCTCAACCCTCATCAACACATTTCCCCCAAATGCATGGCACACTTTTTCCTGTACCGTCTCTACTTTTGCTGCTCTTTGAGCCGACGGCATGCTCATTTCAGTCCCAGTCTTGGCTCTCATCTATGGCAGAGCTGTCAGTCTTTGGCTCTGGTTCACTGTTAGGGATGTTCAACCCACACAGACCTGGTTTAGTTCTTGCCCTCAGTGACCTACCAGGACCCTGTGTGAATCAGGATCCAAACGGGAATAAATCAACATATGAAACAACCAAAATGGATGAGAAACATGTTGCCCAGTGATCTGAAGAAACTCAACTTTTAGTGTCAATGTGGACATGTGCTGAAGGCTTCACTGGGAAAGTAAATGTGAGAAGACTGTGCAGTCAGAACCAAAAAGCCCTCTGATTACTGCCCCCGTAGATAAGTAAGGAGTCACCATAAAGTTATCAGCCTCCTGCTTGTCCCTCATGCCTGGTGCAGGTTTCCTCCTCGTCCTCTTTAATCCGTGACTAAGTCCTTCTGGCTCACACTGGAGTTCTGCTCCTGGTTGGGAACCTCCTCCTTCTTCTGAAAAGCTTGATTGTGTGGATCATCTGGAGGGAGACACACACACAGACACAAAAAAGTGACTAAAGTGATGAGAGGACAACACAAAACATAAATATATTATAGCTACAGCAGAGGTCTGACGGGACAAATGGTAATCATATGTTTTAGGCATTCTGTTTCTAACTTTCACAGAGAGCTTTTAGGTGCAACCGAGGGAGGTGGAGGGTTTGGTGGTGTCCTAGATCCTTCTGGCCTCACTGAAGAACGGACGCAGGTTGCACTGGGGCTGTTTCTAGTTTTAGCATCCCTGAGTCTGAGGAAGATGTTGAAGTTGCTGCCTCATGGAGGAGTTCAAGATTCTCAGGAAGGAGCGGACCTCATCCACATCGAACGGAGGCACTCGAGTTGGTTCAAGCATCTGATGAGGGGGAGATTCCAGCTTAGACCCCAAACAAACTGGAGCTATTCAAACTGGAGCTATTCCTCCAAACCACTAGGCTGTGCTCTTCAGCTTACACTGTGGCCCCTGTGACCTGGGCCTGCATAAGCAACAGACACAGGCCGTTTCTCAATTCCAAGTACGCAAGTCCGGACTCGCGTACTTGGAATTGAGAAACGGCCTGCGTCCGGCGGTCTCGTGAAATGCATGATGGGATATTTGGCTCCACCAAGTCCACACAAGTCACCACCGATGCATGCTTGATAAAACGGGCGGAGCGAGACCACATCCGGGAACTTTTCGCGTTCTCCGCTTGATGCGTACTTTGGATTGGGACAGTACTTGATCTCAGACTGATGACGTATGACGTATAACGAGTACACGAGAACGCAAGTACACACAAGTACGTATATTGAGACATGGCCAATGGATGGCTGGATGGACAAAAATCCCACCAGAAACCAAGAATTTGATCATTAGTGACTAGAACACAGACAGGTTTTTGTTCCCATAGTTCCAGGAGTAATCCAGGAATATCGTGTGTCACCTGGAGTAGGCCCGGTAATGCAGTTAAAAAAAAACCCAAAAAACTGTAAAGGCAGAAATCTGCATATAAAATCCCTGAGCACAATCATGTTACCAGCCACAAGCATCCCTGCAGATATTCCCAAAAGGGAAGTTTTAGGGTGTTTTTTCCAAAGTTTTTCAAACTGTTGCAACATCTCCATCTGTATAATCTGTGGCTCTGAGCTTCTGTGTAGACACATCATTAAAATGGCAGTAACTCGTGGCTTCAGCCCAACCCGAGAGGTTATAAAAAACAGACGTGAACAACCGTGGGAAACAACACCAAAGTGAGTCTTGCACTAACTGCGAGGGTGAGAATAGTTACTATAATGATTCCCTCAGCTGTAACATGCTTACATCCGCGCATCACTGAGTAAGCTTGAAGCCCAGTCTGCTCTCGGATCTCCCAGAATAAGCTCTAAATCATGAGTGGAGTGCGTGACCTTTGACCCTGCTCACAGATGTCTTGAGCATCGAGTCAAAGCAGCTGTTTCTGATTGAAATCCTACCAAAAACAACCAAACACAAGAACCTTTAAAGGCACAAAACCTTCACAGCAAACAAACATTTTTCTGCTTTTCACCACCTAAAAATACATTTTTTTAACTTTCCACGTGTAGCAGCGTAGTTTATAGAAAAGTAACTCTCTGCACGGCAGATGTGAGAATCACCAGATATCATCACAATAAGATATTACTGTGAATTTTTTATATTTTGCGGTTATCAGCTGTTTTTCAAATCTTAAAATCTTTTTCAAATTCAAAGTTAAACTTTGTTAGTATCTGTTTTATCCAAGAAGATAAAGTTATCTTGCTTCAGTTGCTGAGCTTGTCAAACATGGGAACACTGACACTAGAACCTGCTGCCATAAGTTGGACTCAGACCGATATCAGACTGATATCAGTCTGATATCGGTCTGATATCACACTTACATCACACTTATATCAATGTGCAAGCTATCAATGTGCAAGCTATCAGACTGCGATCTACACCGGTAAAAAAAATCTTTTTTTACTCTAAGCTCTGTCTTGCCATGATTGGTCAGCATTGAAACCAATCCAAACCCACCCAATCCAAGTATCGATATCAGTGAACACCACATCAATGATCCAGCTTATAGAGCAAGGTGTTTTTTACGTGCATTTAAGGTGACTTATATACAAAACGCCCTGCACCACCTGGTCAAGGCTATGGACTCAGACGATAACCTTCTGCTGAATACATACAGATATGTCTCAAAAGTGTTTTTAAGAGTGTGAGGAGGGATTTTATGGCTTTAAATTTATAGAAATAATAAAATAAACACTTGTTTTCTGCTTCGCAGATTTTCCAGGTCCTGGACCATAAACCCATGGGGTTGTATTTAGACACACACAATACTGTAGTATGATGCTGTAGTGATTCAACCCACTACTGCACAGCCTGGCCGAATTGGAGCCTTTAAGTGTGCCATTTCTGGGTCCCCGGGCCATATGTTTCACACCCCTGCACTCACCCCTTTCCTGTCAGTATTTTAATACTGAGCTCTGGGTGAAGCAGACTGCCTCTGCCTGCAGCATTACAGCCTTTTGTTGGTGACCTCCTCAGCAGACTGTTGATCTCCACCCTGTCCTGTTCCTCACCAACACCCTTGGTGTGACCGTCCTTCTCGCCTCTTCATGTCGCTACAGCGCAGTCACACCGTGTGTGGGTTGCATGAGGACCTTTCACAGCCGTACACACCTATTCTGTATAACTTTACTTCGGGTTTCCAGACGACATCCAGCATTTTCCGCTGCTGCTCGATCTGCGCCTCGTACCGGACGGTGGTTTCCTCCAGCGCCGAGCACAGATCATCGCCAACAGCCGACATCCGCTGCCTGAGGCGCTCTCGGAAGGACCCAATCGAGGACATCTTCACTCCCACCGACGGCTGGGTTTAGTGCGATCACACAACAAAGAAGTCCTCCATCCGAAAAACACCGAGACAATGCCGGTAGCGCCTTCTTCGTCTTCAGCTGGGCAGCGGTGGCGCAATGCTGCCCTCTGCCGTCCACTCGTGAAATCCACATGGACAAACTTCCAGGACACTAACGCTTCTTACTGTCTGTTAAATTTGTGCTGTTTTGTGTTGATGTCACTGATGCTCAGAGAGGGGTAGAGAGAAATCGTAACACATTTGTGTTTTACACTGTGACACTTAGAGAAGACAAAGTTGATTTGGTTGCATTTTGAACCCTGAGTTGTTTTGGATTTCTTCTCCTGTAATTCAGCGGCAAACTTGAAAGAAAAAAAAAAGATGGAATTAAAAAGTCAAATACTACTTCAAGGGCCCGTAGGATATTAGTAGTGTGGGAAACATTGGATGCTTCCATTCAATCCACTGTCCACTGTGTGAGCCTCCATGCTCCTCACCAAGGAGATCTGGGGTGTCAAACACAACATTTATGCACTGACCTGTCCTTTGCGCACAGAGATTTCTCCAAATTTTGTGAACCTCTTGATGATATTATGCACTGTAAATGATGAGATATTCAAAATCTCTCCCAGTTTTACTTTGATGATTATTCTGAAACTGTTCCTGGTTGGTGAACCTCTGCCCATCATTACCTCTGAGAAACTCTGCCTCTCTGGGATTTTAGCGAGGCAGAGTTTAGAGGGCGCTTTTTATACCCAGTCACGTTAATGACCTGCTGCCAATTAACTGAATTAATTCCCAAATGTTCCTCCAGCTGTTTCTTTTTAGCACCACTTACTTCAAATTCATGATTAGCTCATATTTTTCTTACATTTTCTCACTTTAAACATTTTGTATGTTTTCCGTGTTTTAAATAAAAAATTAAATATAGGTTCACGAGATTTGCAAATCAGTGCATTCTCATTATTTACAAAGCTATGCAATACTTAAAAATCACTTACAGTAAATTATTACTTGGTTTCCTGTAAGCACCTGATTTGTTACCCTCTTTAAGCATTTGTAAGTAAATATAATTATTTAATTGTAATTTCTAATAAAATACACTGTAATCCCATTAAATCACAGGGGAATTACAGCCCTAGTTGCAGGTCATATTTCAAAGTGTTACCCAGTTTCTGATTTACATTCCTGACTGTGAGGAAATGACACTATCGTTGTGTAACATTAAAGCAGTGACTTCTCATGTGTGGACCAACACTGTGGGTAAGCTGAAACCAAACCAAAAGCAGAAACACAGGTTTTTTCGCCCCTTCTGGTGTTCACATCACATCATTTCTCATTAGCAGTGTGTCTTTGTCATGGATGCGTGCATGTGGTCAGCATGTATGAGGAAGAAGAAAGTCTTGGTGAACTTTAACTGTCCATCACTCTTCACAAGAACGCAGAGCTGATCCAGGAGCTTTCACAGGCCTGAGCCCATCGCACCAGGCCGCCGCCTCTGAATGTGAACGTCCTCATAATCCTCAAACAAACCCCCGAGTGCTCCGGAGCCTATAGCGCCTTCATTCCTTCCTTCAAACACTCCCCTAAGCATCTTTCTTTTTCTTTTTGTTTGGAAAGGAGCAAGAGTTTGCGATAGTGGAGATCTTTTTCATGTCATGTTTTTCGTCCTCCTCCCCCTCGGAGGTCCACAGATTGCTCTTCTGTTACATCTCTCTCACTTTTTCCTCACCCGGTAATCTCATGACGGCTTGAGTTAGAACGTGACGAGAACAGCAAATCGCAGGTTAAAGTCTTTTAGACAAGTCACTTTATTCATAAGAAGCAACACCTGTATAAAAAGGAGATACAAGCTGGGACCAGTAAAAACAATTACAAAATTTTAAAAAAAACATTTTAGCTCAGGAAACAGTTATGCAACAGTTAGACGTTAGATTGGAGGTGTTTGTACTGCATTAACAGGGAAACAAACTGTTTAAAGTCAGATCTTTTAGAGAAAACAGAAGTTTTTTGTGTTTATGTTCCAGCTGCATCTGTTTTCCAGTGTAATGAATCTAACACAACACAGCAGTGCAAACAAGACTACTGCTGAGAACATCCCACAGACACAAAACGAGTCGTGCACACTTAAAACACAGCAGAAGTTCATGTACCTTCCACATTAATGAAAACAGTTTGCAGTACCAGCGTAGAGGAGGAAGAGGGCGCCGGTATTTCAGAGTAAAGTGGAGCTCATAGTGGGCTCGCTCAAAGAACTCCCACATTTATTATTATTATCATATACATTAACGGCGATCATGCAGCAGGTCCCAGCAGAAGGTTTTAAAGCCACATATTCCCGTCAGATTCAGATCTAGGCTTTGATTAGCAAAGCAATCAGTGGATTTTGAATATTTTGCCATCATGAAGAACGCACTCAGCAACTCTATCTCTAAATCTTCCTGTCACTGAGAAAACAGGTAATAATTGAAAGGGATTAGAGTGCTTTATTTCTGAGGGGTAAACCCCTCAGGGAGCTCCTCGCAGTTTACAACTGAAATTAGCATTCTCTGCTAACAGGACGAGGACTGAACACTTGAATCAGCCGACTGGATTACTTCAGCCCAGGGTATTGAGTTAATGGACAGAAGAGCCCAAGTGATGCATCAAGAACCTGATTTATCCCAGTTTGACTTTTAAACTCCAATCCAGAGCAGATTCATAAACAGGAATATAGTTTCTTCTGGGAGTTTGTGTAAAATGTAATAATGAGACAGAAGGTAAGACTGAATAAACTGTATTATATACAGTTTGGAAATGAACCCGGCCTTAGATCATTTGGCCTTCACTATTAGAGCCACAGCTTGGATTTGCTTTGTGCAAACCTCACTTCCCTTTGATGGAGCTGCCAATAAAAGTGCGGTGAAATTTTTAAGAGTTTACTGACCAAAGATTTTATAGTCTGGCTTGTTTGAAAGAAAGCAAATGTATTTTTTTTCTTATCAGAAACAGCATGCATTTGGTTTTATCCACATACTATACACACTCACTGGTCCTCCGTGCTGCTAGTACAGGATTGGACATGGTCACCAATCTTAAGTTGTCCAATTTTCTTCTTTGGTTCGATTTCCAAGGTTCCCGTTTTCGATCAACATTAGTGAACCTGGTCTGCTTCAAGACTGATGATGCGCTTCTGCATACCTTGGTTGCAGTGAGTGGTTATTTGAATGACTGTTGCATTCCTATTAGCTTAAAGCAGTCTGGCCATTCTCCTCTGAAGACATTTTTTTCCAGAGAACTGATGCTCATTTAGTATTTTCTCTTTTTTACATGGCTCTCTGCAAACTCTGGAGCTCTGTTTGTGTGAGAAAATATCAGCAGTTTCTGAAATACAGAAATCACCTTTCTTCCTTCCATGTCCCCATTGCCAGTTCTGGTAGCCGGGGATCGGTCCGCCAGGACCTCCGCTCCTGGCTGGTGCCCGGCTCTCACCCTATCTCTCCCTTAGAGATAGGGTGAGAAGTTTGGCCATTCGGGAGGGCCTCAGAGTAGAGCCACTTCTCCTTCACATCGAAAGGAGCCAGTTGAGGTGGTTCAGGCATCTGACAAGGATGCCTCCTGGGCGCCTCCTGGGTGAGGTGTTCTGGGCATGTCCGACCCCGGGGCAGCCCCAGACAAGCTGGAGGAGGTGGCTGGGGAGAGGGAGGTCTGGGCTTCTCTGCTCGGGCTGCTGCCCTCGCGACCCGGCCCCGGATAAGAGGAAGAAGATGGATGGATGGATGGATGGACAGATGGATGGATGGATGGATGGATGGATGGATGGACAGATGGATGGATGGACCGTTCTTCCTCTTTCTGATGCTCACATTGAATTCCCGCAGATCGTCATGACCATGTCTATGTGCTTAAATGCTGCCATGTGATTAGTTAATTACATATTTGTGTTGCATTTAAGTTGTGCACTTAATAAAGTGGGTGTAGAAAATCTTAACTAATCAGACCAAAAGTGCGTCTTAATATAATCCATTCTTAACTTTAAATTAATCAAATCAAACTAATTCATATTTAGCACAGGATATTTGTCCTATTTGTCCTCATGAATGTTTTTAAATCTGCCAACTTCAATACAAAGGATAATTTAAAACAATTTTTTACATAACCTTAGCTTTTCTATAAAGTCCAACATGCTCAATTGACACCCAGAAGAGCATTATGTCTCTGACATTAGCTTAACTGTTTACCTGTTGGTTTTCTCAGTCAGATCAGACCCTCACCTCACCTGTCACGTCTGGTCTTTAAACACCAAGAAGACAAGGATTTACATCAGGACTGCCCTACCATTGGTTACATTATGGGCCATCTTTTATATACAAACTGACAACATCTTCCCAGGTTTTTGGCTTCAGTCCTCAACCGTTTGGTAGGTCTCTCCAAGCACAACATTCAGAACATTTTGGATATTTGTGGAGAAGGTGAGATGGAGAGATGGAGAAGATGAAACAATGGTCTCGTTTGACGTGGAATCTTTCTCACTTGCATTCCAGTTAATGAAGTAGTGGAGGTAGTTCATAAGACATTAGAGGATGACCCTACCCGTCATTTCAGGACCACCCTCAGGACCAGTCCTCAGTCTACATTTCACATACAAGAGCCAGTACTATAGGCAGAAACATGGTTACACCACTTTCACCCAATGTAGCTAAAAGAGGGCTCCAATAGTCTATCCTGAAACACCACTGAGCCATTGGTTTACTTAGACTGTGAAATTAGTATTGAAAAGCTGATGTGTACCATAAGTCAATGCATATGTATAAATTAAGGCTTGACTCTCATCATCCACTGGAGCACAAATTAGTTGTCATCAGGACGCTACAGCACAGCCTGAACAGGCTCCAGGCGATCCAGAAAAGAACCGCTGCCTAAGTGAAAACCACTAGTGAGCCCTTATGTGTCACGAGTTTCGGAACAGCTGAGACGCATTTTTTCAAACCCAAAAAGCACACTGTGCTAAAAAAAAAAAAAAAACAAGAATTGAAAAAAAGTAACAGGAAACAAAGTAATATCGTGTACATGGTGAAGTGCCCAGAGGATTACTGTGAATTATAAATTGTGGAAACCAAGCAACCTCTGGCTAACAGGTTGGCAAAACACAGAAGAGCTACCTCATCAGGCCAGGACTCTGCAGTCTTATTACCCCTACAAGCTAGTGACCACTCCTTCAGTGATTGGCTGTAGCTCAGCAGGCAGAGCACGTCATGTACTAATCCAAAGTTTGTGGTTGATCCCCTGGCTGCTCAAGTCTGCATGCCAAATATTCTTGGCAAGATACATGAAGTTGTGTGAATGTTAGATAGAAAGCGCTTAAGCATTAAAAAAGCACTTGGGTGAATGAGGCCTATTGTATATAGTGCTTTGAGTGCTATATGAGAACCAGTCGATTTACCATTTACCAGTCCATGATTAATATGTGCACATCCTGGTTTGAGACAGGAGTCAAGGAGGCCATTTGTGTGAAAACAGAATGACCATCTCTGAACTGAGGAGGGGGCCTAAGGCTGCCATGTGTTTGTATTTATACAACATTTTAATTATTAATTATTATTAATCTCTCTCTATTCTCAACAGTGTGTGTTTTGTCCTGCTATGACTCCCAACCAGTCATGGTAGATGGCCGCCTCTCCCGATGCCTGGTTCTGCCAGAGGTTTCTTCCAGTTAAAAGGGATGTTTTTCTTTCCTGCTGTCACCAAGTGCTTACTCATACACAATACAATATAAAGCGCTTTGAGGCAACTGTTGTGATTTGACACTGTATTGCAGCCATTCCCCAACTCTATGTGAATAGTACTCATAGCCACTGATCAGTGATCTAGACATTTTGAATATTAGCAATCATCAAACTGAGGCCGGTGCTAGTTTCAGTCTTTCTTTAATAGCACTGTATATAAGATCAGGGAAGCCTGCAGTCAAGCTGAGACTCGTGTAGTCAGTTGGATTACTGATGAAATGTTTGTTCATTGACAGAATCGACTTCTTCTGATTACTGAGCATCCATCAAGACGTACAGTCCATAATGAAACCAAACTTTAAACTGTGCTCCAATAAAAGTACTGCAAGAGCCAAACACCAAGAAAGAACAAATACAATGCATGCTTTAGAGAGACTGAGTTGCTCATCATTTCCACACATTGTTACAGTATTTAGAAAACAACTCCAGCATAAAAACTCCAACTCAGCTTTGTGTTTATCTGCAGAAGCAGCCAGAAGGTGAAGCTGCACGTCCACAAAATGCCTCATGCTATAAATGATAAATGTTGAGATAAGAGTCCAGTCAAACTATGCAATCACAGCAAAGTTACTTTTTAAAAAAAAAAACATTTAATGAATATGTATTGATTTCTGGATTATGCATTCTTACAAGAAAGATAACTATTGATTATTGAAAATGTTTGATAAAAGACTGAAACAATCCAGCTTGTTGTTTTTGTCTGAGGACCTCTAAAAGTGGTTCATGCATGCTGTAGGAGCTGTAGCGACTTCAAATGGAAAGTATTCATTTATAATTATGACAGCTATTGATGCATCTGTCCAGTAATCTGTAATAATCTTCAATGGATTACATGTTTAAAGTAACAGGGGGGGCCCCTACCTATAAATCTGTCTGCGGTGGTCCTGATGCTGGCGGGCTCTGGGCTGCTAGCGATAAGGTTAAGCTGTATTGAAGCTGGATGGATGCAGAGATCAAAGTCAGAGCCTCAGAAAAACCCCACGAGTCGTGCACTTGAGATAAAATACTTGATGCTCCTGAGCGGCCACGGCCAGCCTGGGGGGCTTCAGGAGCCCCAAAAACAGCCTATTTCTTGTGGAAGTTGAGTTGTTTGACAGCGAGAGACAATCAGCGGTCTGTTCTCACTGATGCCTGAACTCTCTGGCCTTCTGCGTCTCCATACTTTGTCTTATATAAAATCCATACGAGGATTCCTGTTCATGTCCTCCCCTATTTTCCTAACATTTATAAGGTATAGATACCCAAAGTAACATGTTAACCATTATAGTTGTGGCTCTCTTTCATTGATGATGGGTGAAAAATCTGTGCAGGCCAGATTAGCTGTTCCAAACAAACCTGGGAAAACCACTTCTTTATGGAGTCGACTGCGTCCTGCTGATATGGGAAAGGAGTTTCAATATACTTAAGTAAAACATTTTGAAGCACCCCATTGGTTGATCCATACACAGGCAGTATAGTTATAGTCAAACATTTACATCCACTCATCATGGGCATGAATGCCATGGTAATTTTAGGCTTTTAATGATTTCTTTGCAGTGTTTATTTTTTTCCAAGTGGAATGGCTCTTCTTGATGGTGGACACGGTGAGCTCCATAGAGATGTGGGTTTCCCGGTTTGGGTTGGAACAGCTACAACTTGGCATCACAGAGGTTTGGGCTTTGGATGAATGAATCAAGATGAAGCTACACCAAGAAAATAACTATTAAACAGAACTTACAGACAACAGAAAGCATTGCACAAAAGCTGGCAGGTTGAGAATAAGAAGCAATAATACAAAGATCTAAAAGAAGCACAAAGAAGGCTAGGAACAACGCAGTCAAGGAAGCACAGGAAATGACCACACAGGAGTTACAGGTGGGGGGCAGCGGGGCCAGACAATCACAAAATCAGGGGGAAATTAACAAAGGCAGGAAGTAAAAACCACAATGAGGGAAAACTAACCTTCGATGGCTCTGACGTGGCCACTGAAGCTGATCACACCAACTCAACACAATGCTTTCTTGTGTATTTTAGAAGCGTCCCCATGGTGCCGGGTCTATTTTTTAGGAGGCTGCACAGAGCAGGTGAAGAGGGCAGGAAGTCAGATACAAGCGCTGCATAGGGAAGCCAGTGAATTTTCAAAATAAAAGAACCCACGGCTCTGTTTCTGAAAAGCTCCCAGTGTGATTTGAAGCTGTGCAAAGGATGGAACAAAAACAGTGATGGGAATGTGACATCAAAGGCCATCCAGTGTATTCCCAGGGTAACACTGGTAAAAAGGTAAGTGATGAACAGGGAGACACAGAAGACAGGAGGAAACAGGGGAAGTGGAAACAGAAAGGAGTAAAATAAAACGAATGATTACTTGTAGAATGATACAAACCCCATGTTTCGCACTGTGCAGCATCCCCTCTTGTTTTGACAAGAGTCTTTAAGGCGTCTTCTTTGCATAATAGAACTTTTTTTGAGTTCTATGTTTGTGTTTTTGAGCCCAATCACTGATGTCCACAACAGAAACATGAATGTTTTTGATGCAGTGCTGCGTGAAGGCCTGAAGATCCCAATCCAGTACTGATTTCCAGCCTTGTGCTTTGCACACAGGCTGGAAATTTGATGATATTATGTACTGTAGATGACCAGATTTTCAAAGTCTTCACGTGCAGACCATTATTCTGAAATTGTTCCAGAATTCCTAGTTTTTTGCATATTTTTGAAAATGCTTTTTTTTTAATACCCAATCACGTTGCTGACCTGCTGCCAATGAACCTAATCGTCTGCAAAATGTTCGCGTAGCAAATTTAAGAGATTAAAACCTTTCATGAAATATTAAACTGTCTTAGTTTTAACATTTACTATGTTTTCTACGTTCTACTGAGAATAAAATGTGAGTTTATACATTTTTTTTTAATCATCACACAGCGTACCAACTTTTGGGGAGGAATTGAGTTTGTACATTTGATTCAAAATTCCTGCCCAGCCTTCTGCGTGGGAGTTTGCTTGAACCCATCTTCCCTAAACTAACAATACCTTTTTCCAGTGACAGAGAGCTGGTGCAGTTGCTTTGAGAAGCTACAGACTGACAGGTTTGAGAAGCGACAGTTGGAAAGAGAATCCTGGCAGACAGAATCTGCAAGCTGCATCTGTGAATTATCGGTGAATTTCCTGGAGCATCCTCTCCTTTAGCCTCTCACGTCAGCAGTTCCAGCTTTAGCACTTTTCTTTTTGGCGGAGCTGGTTTCAGATTGGGCACTGGGACTGCATCAGCGGAAAGAACAACCTGGACCCGACTTTGGTCAGTCATTTCCTTTCTTTGGGGCAGCATATTGACCTCTGCGATCGTGCCTATTTCTGGAAGCTGTATCTGATAGATTATTTGACTAAATTGTCAATTTTTTTTGCTTTTTTTGTTCATTATTGTGTCTTTATTTGATGTACTAAAGCAATATCTGCACATCAGCCAGCTGTTTCTTTGGAAAGGCTTTTAATAGCCAAATGAGCACCTCTATTTCCTGGTCGTCATACTTCAACAGGTGTGCCAAAGAGAAAGAATAACCAAGCAACCACGCGGTCACATCTCTACAGAGGACAGGGTGGAGCTGGATGAACATGCCGCAGAACACAAAAACCTGTGTTGGGCCCTTTGTTAGTCTGGGAACGCACCATACAACACAGGACTACAACATTGGCTAAAGGTGAGGATACATCAAAGCTAACACAGCACATAAAAATGTGAAGTAGTTGATCCATTGTTCAAGTTATTGTAGTGATAGTGATGAATTAAAGAAGAACCAACTGGGGAATCTTGTATTAGTAAATCATCGGGTACCAATACTTCATTTGTTCCTATTTTTGTACACCATATGTTGTATTTAATTTAACTGACACACAGTGAATTTTGGAGCCTTTGAGGCCTTTATGAGCTAAAGATCCATAAATGCAACATGAAAGGTGTTTTTACTCGTTGTTCTTACACCTGAGATCAGTTATGGGACATTAAAAGTGCCTTTTTGCAATGAACTACAGCCTGGGTACACTGTCTGCTGCCTGAGCTGTGTAGACAGGGCATCAAAGTACTTTTAATCCCTTTTTCTTGCGCTCTGTAGTTTTGCTCTTTGGTCATTAGCAACGTGAATAGCAAATGATTTCATACTCAAGCCAACAGCTTCTTCGAGGCTGGGGTCCAGTGGTAACAGCTGCACGAGTTTCCTTAGTGCGCCACACGGGGGTGTCTACATACTTTTGGTTATACAGTGTATTACAGTACTGCAGGGACTTGGCACTGACATATACTATGTATGCGATGATGCTCTAGCATGACTTTGTGGATCAACTGATTTCCTATAGGCTAATTTTTGTAAAACATTCCTGTCTGTGGCCTTAATTCAACGTCCATATTTATAAAAGTGCTATAGGAACTAGCACTGTTTGGCTGTTAAATATCAGTTATTGTATTGCACTCCCTTTCTGCACCTGTCAGTCACCATCATCATCAGAATAAATTGGATGTTTCTCAGATACCGTTATCGATTTATCTCTATCTCAGCCCGCCACGCCGGGGCACCCGAACGGCCCTGGATATCGACCTGCAGGCCTATTAAAACCTCCTTGGGAACATCATCCTATAAGACCTTTTTTTTCAAGTCATGAAATCAATGTTTTCAGCCAGATAGAAGCGAACACATGTCACCGGCTGCAGAGTACAAATCAGCTGGAATAAGTTCAAAATATTTACATGTGTTTGACTAAAAATGTTTAAAGGATTTGGCTTTTCACTGAAGACTTTTAACATTTAATGTTTTAGAAGTGATTTTAATCATACGGACAGGAGCAACACGAGGTCGTAGTATATATTCAGCACCGACGCGTCCATTTATTTCCTCTGTTTGGCCTTTCTTGGTGTAGGTGCTGCATTCAGGGCCTTTATCTTTGCTAACGGCAGCAGAAACGGACTTCTTTAATGCCACATCTAACCAAAGGGCTGCAGAAATGTCAGGCAGCGACGGCCAGAAAACACACGCGCGCGCACACACACATGCACACACACACACACACACAAAAACACTCGTACACACTCCCACAATCATGCCTCGGAAAATTCTGTGTAAAATCTGCCCACTTTGAAAAAACACTGCCAGTGTGACCTTTACATTCACATACAGGCACACATATGGTTTCTTATAGCTTTTTTTAATAATGAATCTCCAAAGTTTGCTTTTCTCATCACTTTTGAGAAAAAAACGACAAATTAACTAAAGAGGAGAAACGCTGCTCATATTACCTTTACTTCTTTTCATCCTACTGGCAGGCGTTAGCGTCCATATTTACTGTTTCCTGCATGAATCATGCAAATTTTCTATAAACTGTGCTGCAGCTGTTCACACAAATGCAGTCAGTTACCCGCAATATAGATGTGTTAGTATGGGAGAGAGTACTTTATGGCATTTTTGCATGCATAAAAAATAATAAGCAAGGGAAAATTGTATAATTGATTGATGGAATTCCTTAAAACAGTGGTTTAGGAATCTTTTCTCAAATTAAAAAACTCGTATTAATACGAACCAACACGTACAGAAATAATGAGCTTTGCATAATAACAAAATGGCATAAATTCAGCATGAAGTACATTTAAATGCAAACTTACATGTATGTTTGAAAGCATAATTAAAATTTAACTGCAACGTAAAATCATTTAATTCTCTTTAAGAAGGCGTTTAAGTCAGTAAGTATAATAAAATTAAATGTTATGTATTGTAATTAGAATTGTTATTAAATTTAATACAATATTTTTAAAGGGACTTTGGATTTCCTCCCATTAAAAATCAAATGTCCAAACGTAGCTTCAAATAAATGATAGAAGGCCCAGCAGTCCAGCCAGAGTGACTTCATTTAGTCTTTTATTTATGAAAGTGTGGACAATGACATCTTACTCTGAGAAGACAACAGAGGTTAATGAATATTATTGATCACTAATAAACATGATGGGACGCCTTGTCTCGTATCAAAATGCCTTTGTACACGATGAAGCAGGAGAAACAGTAAAATAAAGTCATCTGAGTCACTTGCAGTCCATAATTTAGGCCTGACGGGCTCATTAAATCACACTGTACAGAGTAATAATGGTAGGAAAAGCTGTTTTCAGTCTTGCAATGAAATTAATCCTTGTTTCAAAGTCATCAGCATGCTTTAGTGACCTTATATTTAGAAATTAAGTGGTCACAATTCTTGGATTAAATTGCTTCCCCTTCTCATTTCACATGTTCTTTTCCCAATGTGATCTTCCGGCTTGGTATTAGTTTTTAAAAATGTTTTTGTTTCTTGCTTTTTTTTTGTGCACAACATCCACATAGTCAGGAATTATTATCGGGAACAAAGCAAAAGAGGTCTTACAGTGTCCTCGGCGAGAAAACCACAGAAAAACGTCCCCGTGTGTGTCCTTTCTTGTCTCTAAAATGGCAACGTGTCGAGGAATAACTTATCTATGATGGCTGGCGGCGGCACCAGATCCTCCAGCTTCAGGTAGAAAATCCTCTGCAGGCCCTGGATGCACAGAGTGCGCAGTTCTGGCAGCTTTTCCAAAAGTCTGGACAAATGATTGGACCAACAGCTCGAGCCTCCATCGGCGCTGGTCCCGCCGTCCTTCAAGCACCTGACCACGCTGCTCTGCAGCTCCTCCACTTTCTTTGGCTCCTTCAGCCCGTGTCGCTCTGCAGAGAAATAAATAAAATAATTAACTAACTTTTTCTTTAATTACGCTTTAACTGGTGCTACAATAAATTCAAGTAAAAATCACTGCTTGTAAATCAGACTGGTAGCTACAGTCATCTCAAAGCTTTTGTTCTGAAATAACAAAGAATGTGAACTTTTTAAAATTCATTTTTATTAACCAAAATTCAGCCATTATCTTATAAATGGCACTTTTCCAGTCAATATTTTTAGCTAAGATTTTGCCATGTTAACTGTTACTGTTGGTCAGCAATTAGGTTTGGCTAATTATATTAATCATTTATTCATTTAATGTTAAAGACCACTTATCAAGCCTCGGCTTGTAGCTAACAAACTCATTTGTCTCATTCTTTGAGCTATTTCAACCATTTTTCTTCTACTAATTCAAATTAGCGTTAGCTAGCTATTCTACCTTTTAGTTAGCTAATTATGCTAACTATCCATTAATTTTTAATAACAGTTATAAAACTATTTATCCCATATTAACTTTTTAAAAAATGTAATTATATGAACCACATTTCAACCATTATCATGTCAATGCTTTTCCAATCATCATTATTATTTATAAAGTTGATTACCTGATAATTTTAGCTAAAATTACTAAAATATTTATTTTATTTTGACCACTTTTTAAAAAACTAATTACAC
>VOQK01004021.1:0-10757 GCA_015052645.1 Benitochromis conjunctus | reverse complement strand
TGTAAGACCACAGTAGGGGTGTATAAATTCCTGTCTGTTCAACGACTGTTACTCCTCCTGTTCTTTGTGGCTATTTGATGGGCAAGCCTAAGTTTTGAGTAAATGAAGCCACGCTTTGATGATGATTGGGGTAAGACCAAAACATGCCTTGTTTAACCAGCTGCTAAGTTATTTAATACCTGCCTGAAGGAAAAGTATATTTTTGGATCTTTGTGATGACTTAAAATTGACCAAAAATCATAATTTTGTATCCAAATATTTAAATAGACAGAAGTTAAGTCGCTGTGTTTGCCTCGCAGATGGTGGCAGTTGCCTTACTACTGGGCAGGGATCAAGATGTACGACTTGGTGGCGGGGATCCAGTGCCTGAAGAGCAGCTACGTCCTCAGCAAGACGAAGGCCTTGGAGCTCTTCCCCATGCTGAAGAAGGACAAGCTGGTGGGAGCCATCGTGTACTACGACGGTGAGCTCACGGTTCCGTTATTGTTGGGGTTTGGTTTTTTTACGCCAGCAGAGCTGTTTGTTTCATCCGCGCTGCCATGTGTTTTCAGTTATCCAAACAGCATGCTTTGTTTGCTTATTTGTTACTCATCTCTTTTATTTTGTGTAAACACGAAAAGACAGCTGAGTCAGTCTTGCCCTTTCCCCGCCGTCTTCCTCTCCTGCAGCAAAGATTTACAATAGCGACGGCTTGATGGAAATTTGCGTGAACACGAGGCTTTATAGAGCGGCTCTGTAACCGCTATTTAAACGCCTGACAGCAGCAAACGTGATGACAGAGGTCTTGAAATCCTTTTCTGAAGCACACATTGACTTCTGGGGTGTTGAAACACCAACGTGAGCCTTCACGAGATGACTAAACAGATAGGAGGGAATGAAAAAATCTGTTATTTGGACTGACCTTTTCTGCTTATGAAAAACAGGATATCTAACCCTTGCAGGCATCTAAATAGCTCATATTAAATTGTCAAATGCAAACACACAGGTGTGATGTATGTAAATAAATACAGTAATTTTTTCTTTCTGGGTGTATATTTGCTGAAACAAAACCCAAACAAAACTCTGTAGCTGCACAACTTGACTAAAATTAACAACATGTTTAAGTTTTCTGCACTATGACTGGAATCTGTTGATAGCTGCCTGCACAGGAGCCACTGAAAGACTATTTGAAGTACTCATTTAGTTGTCTTAAAAGCTTAAAAAGAAGGTGATGGGACTTCATTAAGATTTTAAAGCCATTTCACTTCTCACCCAAGAGGTTTCTTCAGCTCTAAAGTAAAAGATCTTCAAAACACCCAAAGATGTCCAGTCACCCTCTTTTCAAACTCTTAAGACCACCATGACCTGGATGACTGCGAACCTCCACTCAGATAATCATGTACAACTTAACACTGACTGACCTGATAATGTATTTTACAACACAACAAACTATAGGACTACTAGTTTCATACCATACAAACCTGTTCAATCTACCAAAGGTTCATTGCTCAACACTGACCAGTCATGTACATTCATATAAACAGGCTGGTTGCTTGTAGCTTCTCGGTTTGTAACATGCTCTGCTGCTTTAAGTTCAGATTTTGGTGTCGCTGACTTGTCAATGTTTAGTATTTCTCAAACTTTTGCCAGGGTCAAGCTTTAGTTAACGGTTGGTAGCTGGGCTGTTACCAAGAGTAGAACGTTAAATGATAGCTAGCTAGTACATGTCTATTAACCACCGAATGAGCATGAAATCACAAATGGTGTGTGAGCCCAGCAGTAATATTTTGACGAGTTTCAAGCTCACAAATCTAAAAAACTGCGACATTTTCAAAATTTTCAGTTTTAGTTTCGCTCAGTTAGTTGTGATCAGACGTTTAAGGTTTTAGATGCACATTGCACAACTCATTTAAATCTTTTAATGAGGTGCAGAAGAGCTTTGACATGAACTATTGACCAGTGCTGAAAAAATGTGAAAGTCTAAAGAACTCAGTGAAGATCTAAGAAGGACAATTGTAGATTTACACCAGCTGTGAAGGTCTCTTTGAGTCATTTCTAAACAAATGCAGATTCCAGGCTCATCAGTTCAAACAGTTGTACAGAAGTACAAATTATTCACATGTGTAACCACTTTGCCGAGGATTGTAAGAAGACCCAAACCGTCACTCTCAGATGAGAGGAAATCGGTTAGGATGTTAAAGAATAACCCAGAAACCACCAAGGCTCAAGCCTGCCATGACCTGAAAACTGTTGTTACTGAGGTTTATATCACCATGAACTGAGAAGTTGCCAACCAAAAAAAAGCCCCTGCTCCAAAATTGACACCTTTAAACTCGACTTAAATTTGCAGCTGCCCACATGGACAAGCCAAAACGTTTTGTGGTCAGACAAAACAAATATTAAACTGTTTCACCACAACAACCAGATGTATGTGTGGAGGAGTAAAGATGAGGCCTCAAACCCAAGAACATCGTACCAGCTGTCAAGCATGGTGGTGGTAGCATCATGCTCTGGGGCTGTGTTGCTGCCAGTGGTACTGGTACACTGCACAAAGTGGTTGGAATAATAAAGATGGAATTTCTTCAACTTCACCTGGAACCAACAGCTACATGGTTGAAACTCGGACACAGTTGGGTGCACATAGTTCAACTGCGTGTTTATTTTTGACCTTGTGTTGATTAGAGGAAATCCTAAATAATGTCAAACTTGTTTTAAATGAACGATGTTTGCAATGCAATTATTTCACCCCAGAAAAAGGACAGTTCATGAAATTATTAAAAGCCCAAAATTACAATGAGATTAATGCCCGTGATGAGTGTGAGTAAACGAATTAATTTTTAATATAATTCATGGACATATTTTTAGCTGTGCTGTTCAAAACCTGTATGAGTACCAACAAAGAAGCAATAAACAACGTATTCATTACATAAAAACATACTTTGTGCTAAGAATTGAATTGAAGTGTACGACCTATTTTCTCTTTTATTCACATTTAAACACAAACAACAAATAGTCGAAATATACTTGAGGAAACATGTAGGGATTGTATCATTAAGCCAAACGGCAGATTAGAGAATGCAGGCCTCGCATGCAGCGCTGCCCGAGGCCTTCACATCTCCACTGGTGCCGAACGAAATGTGTTGACAGACTGGTAGGATGCCCCCTCTCCCCCCGCGGCGCTAAAGGTTGCGTGTTCGCCGTTTCACTACGAAGGAGAACCAAACATATGCTGAGCGTCCAGCTGAGTGTGAGGAGCTTCGTGCCTCTGGCGTCCTTTCCGTTCCGCCGCCGTAAATAACAACGCCGTATCTGCGGGTGATGTGTTTTCTACTGCAGGCTTCGCTGAGTATCGGCTCGTTGTTTTCACTCACAACAGGCTGGGTTTTTTTTGTTTTTGTTTGTTTTTAATTAGACAAATTACGCCACTTAGAGGTTTTTGATGATCGTCTTTATCATATTTTACTATGAAATAAAATGAGATATCCATTAACAGCCGTTTATTGCTTCAGCACTGTTGGGAGCGCTTACCTAAAGTTTAATTTATCCATTTAAAATGCTTTTAAGTGAGCAGAGGCTCCTGCCTTTACTGCAGGCTGAGAAAATGGAAGAGCATTTTCCTGGTGCAGAGCAGCGTATGTTTGATTTTCACCTCCTCACCATCCTCCCGTCATCTGCTCTGAAGGGTTGGGGGGTGGGAACGGGGGGCAGGGTGATGGGGAGGAGGGAGAGGGGGAGGGGCGGGTCGTCTTTTCTCCAATTATGCCGTCTGGAACAATCACGCCCGTGACATTTCGAAATCTGACCTTCTCTCCCGGCGGTGTAGAGCGCAGAGCAGCAGCGGCGGCGGCGTCATCGGTCGGAGCGGCTGAGCAGAAGCAGCTATTTTTCCCGCTTCCTTGGTTACTGCCGCTGCCACCAGCAACAGCAGACGCTCCTTTATTGTCACAGACACACACCAAATGTTGGGCCTAATCCACTTACGCCGAGCTGGTTGGGTGCTGTAGTATATATATGCATTCCTCAGATGCTTCCCCTAGGTACAAATTCTCCTGTCCATGTGAGAAATCCAGCTAAATGCCTATAAAAAGGCACAAATTACCTCTTCCTTCCATTTTGTTCATGTCCTTCTTTTCTGTCCTCCTGCAGGTCAGCACAATGATGCCCGTATGAACCTGGCCATCGCCCTCAGTGCCGCCCGCTACAGCGCCGCCATCGCAAACTACACCGAGGTGATTCACCTGCTGAAGAAAAAAGACCCGCAGAGCGGCAGGGAGAAGGTGTGCGGTGCCCGCTGCAGGGACGTCATCACAGGTGAGGGATGCGGGCGGCGAGATGGCACTCTAAAGTTTAATTTTTTTCCATCTGAAAGTGTCTCTGAGCTCCTAAAGCACAGGTTAGAAAGATCATCCTGACCCTGAAGGTTTAGACTTCCTCCAACACCATAAAAGAGAGGATGAAGTAATCATTTAAAAAGGCCAAGCTGCGTTGTGCTGCTTCAAACTGTTTCATCAGTCTGCACGGAGACTGGCATTAAAAAGGCTTTTTAAACATTAGGATTAAATATATTTATGAAAAATCCCTGAAAAGAAAGAGATCTATACCTGCTATATACCTTAATACCACCGTGTATCCATAACAACGGCATGTCCATTTAATCCCTTTCTTTTTACTCCTCATTAACACCACAGAGCCAGGGTTAATAACTTGGCAAGTTCACTCTTCTTGCTTTTTGGAGAAACACGATTGAGCTCAAATACGCCCCCTATGGTGGGAGCGGGAAAATCAGAAACACTCGATTTTAATCCTTCACTGTGGATTGCTTTTTTTTTTTTTTTCTCCCATCCATTTGTCACAGTTCAGGTTTCTCGTGTGACATCATCCACACATTGATCAATAGTTATCCACCATAGTGAACATTAAAAATTTGCATTCAACAGCCAGTTGGTGAGTAGGTCCTTGAGGTTTCTGGCAGTTGGTAGGTGAAATTGGTTATAAAGACAGTGCTGTAATTGAAGTGTCTTCTGTAGTTTGCAAGGAAGATGTGGACTTGTTAGCATCTTCCTTTCTGCAAACACTTGCCAGCTACTCACCGAACGCAAGCTAGAAACAGGCCGTTTCCTTTCAAAGTAAAATCTGGACCTACACAGCCAACACGTTTCAAAAGGTGCAACATTTACTTTAAAAGATCTCCATCACTTCTACTTGGAGAGTAGTTGGCAAGTGTTTGCCGATAAGTCGGTGTCCTCCTAATGATAGTCTCCTGGTGTCCACGGCATTGTATGTCTTTGCAAGTACCTCCCAAAAGGTTGATTCTGTTCATCGGGACAGTTAGCACTTCAATGCAGGTTTCCCCAACCTTATAAACAGTACATTTGCACAATAACTGAAACCAGACCACTAAATGAACAGTGGGCTGTGAGGTCAGTTCCTTGATCATTGAACAACCACTGATCAATGGCCATGAGTACCATTCACAGAGAGCTGGGGAATGGCTGCAGATGTACCCTTAGGCCCCCAATTTGACTCCCCGCATGCTCAATCATTCAGGATTTACTTACCTGGACGATTGAGCATGCCTCAAGACGTTTTTGCAAGTAGTATCACCTTGCCATCAACCTTTGGTGACCTGATGGTGGTTAACCAACATCTAGAACTATAGTCTCACGTGTTCAACATGGCAGAAGTTGAAGCCACATGATTAGCATTCACATGACTGAAAACACTGAATTCCACATCTAATTGGCTTTCGCTTTATTTGCGTTTGACTGCGGCTCAGGAGGTAGAGCGGGGCATGTCTTCCCCCTGTGCATTCATCAGAGTGTGAGTTTGTGAATGTTAGGTTGAAAGGACTCACACGTAGGAAAAAGCACTTCTGTAAATGTGTGTCGGGGGGTCAGTGACGCTTGTATTTAGAGCCAAATATTTGTGCACTGCAGTCCACAGAGGAGGTAAAAATATAAATAACTAAGTCTCATCGTGTCCAGCTGTAGCAGGTCCATGTCATTAATAACAGTTACATTATCAACTACAAGCCTTACATTAGATTATTAATGAATAAGTTACAGTAATACTTTAAAGCTGATAAAGGAAATTGATCTTGTTGCTGTTTTCTGCTGCCACATCTACAGCTTGTGTATTATGTCTCTTTTAATCGAATCTGTTGACGTCTCGCTCGTCTTCACAGGGCAGGAATTCGACGTGAGGGCCAAGTGTGTGATCAACGCCACGGGGCCGTTCACAGACGCTCTGAGGAAGATGGACAACCAGGAGGCCTCGAACATCTGCCAGCCCAGTGCCGGCGTTCACATCGTCATCCCCGGATACTACAGGTCCGACATAATAACGCCAAAAACAGCCAAAGCTGTTCCTGTTGTGCTTTTTTTTTTTCTTCCATTAACATGTATAGTAGTTCCTGTGTTTTCGCATTCCTGTGTGTAAATACTAAGCTAGCCAAACTATTATCTGACCTCCGCCTACGTACATAGGACAATCTTCTCCGGTTAAGATACAGCCGAGTGGCAGAGTGGTTTTGTTGAAGTCGGAGGTTTTAAAGTTCAGCTAAGCTTATTGAGTGAAACCCGAGGGAGCGCGAGCCCTTTGAACAGAAATGCCAACCACCTAATTTTCTTCCTCCTGCTCACTTATTCTCATCTTCCTCCTGCTGCTATCTACCCCCCACCCACATACTCCTGTGCCTCCTCTACCTCCTCCATATCTGTGTTCATTTGTCTCCCCCTCAGTTTGTCCCTCATCTCCTCATTTTTAGTGCCACCATTCCTTCTATTCCTGCTGTTTCCCTATTGTTTTTGCCTCACCCTCCTTTTTATTTCAGTAAACTGTGCATACTCCTGCTACTTCTATTACCACCGGTATATTTAATAATAAGAAATCCTCCTTTTTTCCCTTTTTTCTCTTTTTTTCCCCCAGTCCTGACAACATGGGTCTCCTCGATCCGGCAACCAGCGACGGTCGTGTCATCTTCTTCCTGCCGTGGGAGAACATGACCATCGCCGGAACGACCGACACCCCCACCAGCGTGACGGCCCACCCAATCCCAGGGGAGGACGACATCAACTTCATCCTGAGGGAGGTCCGCAACTATCTCAGCCCGGATGTAGAAGGTACAGGAGCGCTTTGTGATGAACTTTTGAGTAGCCTACATTTAATTTTTCTACCAAGTGGTAGAGCACTGAGTTTCTAATGAGAAAGACCGCACTTAAGGGTCTTAAATCAAATCTTGCTGCACTTGGGGTCCCTCTGGGATTCATTCATGTCCCACTGTTTTTTTTGTTTGTTTGAAGTCTATATTCTCTATATTCTCCTCTTTGGCTCCTTTCTTAATAAACATGGCATGGCGTGACTTTTTTGTGTCTGCAGTGCGCCGTGGAGACGTGTTGGCAGCGTGGAGCGGCATACGTCCCCTCGTGACGGACCCCAGCTCCAAAGACACCCAGTCCATCTGCAGGAACCACATCGTCAGCATCAGTGACAGCGGACTGGTCACAATCGCCGGTGAGTTGGCCTTCATCTGTTTGATCGTCTTCAATGATAGGTACCTGTGATAGAATTTAAAACACAGCTGCGTGTGTTCAGGTGGGAAATGGACCACCTACAGATCTATGGCTGAAGAGACCCTGGACGCAACAATTAAAGCCCACGGCTTCTCGGCTGACTCCTGCAAGACTGTTGGTCTGATGCTGGAGGGAGCCAAGGGGTGGACGCCGACCCTCTACATCCGCCTGGTGCAGGACTACGGCCTGGAGAAAGAGGTCAGATGTTTACATGCTACGTTACTGCAGCTGGTCATTAAAGCCTAATACTGTACTGTTTACTGTTAAAGCTCAGCAGGTTTTTAAACACAGCAGCTGATCCACGGCTCTTTTCCTTTCATTTCCGCTGCTTCTGCTTTTCTTCTGTTAACGAGTCGCTTCCAGCAGCCTAAACCAGTCCTACTCGGCAGGTTTGATAGTTGGTACACGTTAGCCTTAATTTCTCCAACAGTGGCCTTTCCTTACATAAACCCCAAATCATACTAGGCCTTTATTTACAGTTTGTACATTTTATCAGACTTGCCAAAGTCAGACTTGCCACATTATGCTGCAACTAATAATAAAAACAGCTAAATAAGACCCATAATTTACCACCACATCTTCAAATCTATGCTACATCTGTTTATTCCTGCTCTGCCTTGCTCCTGTAACAATGTGAATTACCCGACAGTGGGGCTGATAAAGGCCATCTTAGCTTATCTTAGCTTGTGTTTGAGCATCAGTCTAAACCTTGAAAATATTAAACTGATATATATGTTCCTTTGGTCTTTTACAAAAATTATGGCTCTGTATCAAGTGATATTAAGTTCATTGATGAAGCTACACTTCTGATTGTTGTCAAAATGCAACACTCTCTGGTGTTTTCATATTAACAGCTTCATATTAACAAGGCTGAAAGACTTTTATCTGAAAATTTAGGTAAAATGGCAAAGTTGAACTTGTGAAGCTGTACTGATGGAAGAGGCAGAAGCAGGGAAACATTCACTAGTTCGTTTTTCCAGTCTTTGATTGCCTAATTAGTGAGACCATGTTAATTGTAGCCTCAGTTTCCTGTTTGTGGTTCACAGGCGTGGCACCTGGTGTGGTCTTCTGTTGAGATACTCTTCTTCATATCTTGGTTGTAACAAGTAGTTACTGTTGTCTTCCTATCAGCTCAAAGCAGGCTGAGCATTCTCCTCTGACCGCTAGCATCGTTTTCACCCAGATTAGTGAAGCTTTCTCTTCATTCTTTATACACTCTAGAGATGGTTGTGTGGGAAAATTCGAGCAAATCAGCAGCTTCTGAAATACCCAGACCAACAACCCTGCCATGTTCAAAGTAGCTTAAATCGCCTTTCTTCCTCATTCTGATGCTGTTTGAACGTAACACGTCATCTTGATAATGTCCACATTCCTAAATGCACTCAGTTACTGCTGTAATCTGCAGATTGGATGTTTGTGTTAACGAGCAGTTAAAAAAGTATACCTAATGAAGTGACTGGTGAAAGTACAAATACGTTTCTGACTTTAATGTGAAAGTCTGGATCTCTCTGCTACTGAGATAAACGAAGCTTTATATTTGAAGCCACGTTTTCCAGGTTTGCTCTCAGACCAATCAATGAGATTACGGCTTCATTAAGAAAAGTTCGGGAATGCGTGGCTACTGTACTTACTGGCTTACACAGTCGTGTACAAACCGAGCTGTAACCGCAGCTCTCGCAGACACATTCGGTGTCTCCTCCACCAGATGCTGACATTAAAGCCGCTGCTGTAACAAAGCTGACATTTCTACTACACAAAAGACTGGACACGCGTTACAACGCACTGTGTGCTGTCCAATTTACCAGTGGCATTAAGCAAGGGCACATCGACTCACATCAGCTGCGCAGCGTCTTTCTGATAATTAGCCTGCTCGTTTTCATTAAGAGCAGTAGAACATAGTTTCATGAGGAAACAGGAGTCCTGCGCTGAGTGGCTGCAGTAAACGTACTCCTCATTAGGGGCCTCGGCTCCGGTTGTTCTCTGAAATATTCCTAAAAGGTCACTGTTGGTATTTGGACAGCGTTTGCCCTTTCACACGATCAGCAGGCCAACGATCTGAATAGCAAATAACCCGTTGTGTTCTGTAAACGTGTGACACCTCATCGACAAAGCGGCGCTATCGTTCGTCGTTTAACTCAGAAGAGGTGAAATCGATCATCTGAATACCAGCAGCTGCAAGTTTACACGATTTAAACTGCAGTGAAAGGCCTTAAACATGCGTTTAAAAGCAGAAGCATTTTTATTGTTTAATGCTTTAATTGTGTGTAAGGTCTGTTAAAATCAGTTAACAGTGAAATATTTGGTTGGTGGAGAGTGTTGAATGTGTTAATATCAGGTAATTTTTCTCTGATTTTATATTAAAACTGTGCCAATTTAACACTTAATCGAACAGTTTTTACTATTTTCTGACGTTTTTTTAAACACAGGTTGGTACAGAGGATAGAAAACACCATAATTCTAATTAAACGAATCAATAAACTCAGTAAATACAAACATTTATTCATGGAGGAAGTTTAAAAATAATTTCTACACATACTGTTTTTATTAAGGCTACAGCTGTTTGTCTACATTTTATATTTTTAATTTTTATTCTATGTTTTTCATATTTTTTTGTATTTCACAATTCATGTATTTATTTATGTATTTATTGTTACAGTTATTTAGTTTAGTTTTAACGTTATTTAATTTATTGATGAATTTAATGTATTTGATATACATAATGTATTAATGCATTTATTTAATGTATATACTCTGTTTATGGAGTTCTACATTCATCTAGTTAATTCTCTATTTTGTATCATATACACTTCAACATTTACTTAATCATTTATTCATTTTTACATTTATCTTCATTCACACTCAGTCTTTGAAAGTGATTCATGTCTGTAAAACTTCATGTGCTCATTTCTTAAGCTCAGTTTTGCTACATTCATTTAGGTAGTTTTGCATCAGTTAATAGATATCAATTAATTAATTGTTCTGTTTTTGCATTTATATATTATTTCTCCATATGATATTCTGTAGCTGTCTAATTATTTCTATATTTTAACTTGGATTTATTTCTCTGTCTACATTCAAATGTTCATTTCTACATTTATATATTTACTTATTCAAACTTATTCAAACGTGCTATTATTGCTCATTCTTTAAATGACACCTGGGAAAAACTAACCGAGAGCAAATAGATTTTTGGAATAATGGAGTTTT
>VOQK01004020.1:9729-26629 GCA_015052645.1 Benitochromis conjunctus | reverse complement strand
ATGGCTATGCCAGCCTCTGAGAGAAACATTGGACCCTAGTCAGTAAGTATAAAAAGGTGGGGAGTGTTATTAGGACATTTGGTTTTCTCTTAGTGATTAGAGATATTTTTCAGTATCTCTACTTGCTTTATCAATTAAAGCTTCTTTGCAGTATGTATATTTCTAAATATATGGCCCTTGAAGCCCTTATTTCTGTGGAAGACTTCAGCGTCCTTCAGTATGAAATAGTGTTTCAAAACAACGTATTACTGATAAAGCACACAGAATGAAACTATACAGTGGTGTCATGGACATATTTCACATTGTCACCGTTTGAATCATAGATGTTGCCTAACATTGCATTAAAAACATAACAGCCTTGATCTGTTGAAATTTTGAGGACAGAGAATTTAAAAATATGTTTATCTGAATTTTATCTGAATGCTATTTAAACTCTTAACAGAAACTACACATTACCTGCAACTTTCTAATCCACAATTTGGAAACTAAAAAGAATGGGCTATATCACAAAGGAGATTTCGTTACCAAAGCAGCCTCACTTTGTTCTGCTTTGGGGCTGAATGTCAGAAAGACAAATATTTACACACATGGATTCATTCAGTACAAGGTCTTACATAGTTATCCTTTTTTGAGAAATGCGTTTAAGAAAGCTAAGAAGAGAGGTTAAAAAGTGAACAGGAAGACTATGTGGGGACAGCTGTGCTGCCCAGTTATGTAAGTGTAATATTTTAGACTATGAGACTACTGTAGCAGCCAGAAATGTTGTCACTCGTTCTACCAACCCAGGCTGCCAAATGCAAAGCACCAGTGCAAACGGAGGTTAACAGCAATAGCTTACCTAATCGCCTTTAAGAGACATGCGGTGAAATATCCATGTACTGGATCAGGGTTAATGACAAACTTTCCAACATTATCTCTATCTATCTATCATCTATCTAAATCCATGAAAAAAAACAAAAAAACAATCTTGGTTTACAGAAAAAGAAGAATAGCTCCAAGGTAATACAATGTAGAAAAAAAGCAATGAACCAAGAGCAATACAACCTTATTCTCCTAGAATAGAATAAGTCATTGTGGAATTGTGGCAATGCAAAACCCTTAGAAACACACTTCAGCTTCATGTATTTGGTTGCACTTCACATAAAAGCAAACACCTCTTGTAATACGAATGCAGGTGAATTTTTATATCCAGAGCTTTGATCGGCTTTTAAACACGATGCCATTTCCTTCACACTGTCAGTGCAGTCATTATGAATGAGTGTCGTTCATTTTAATATAAAAAATGTTCACACTTTTTAGTGAAGACAAACTATGGCACTAACATATGTGTATGAAAATAGCTGATCATTATAACTTGTGGTCTCAGAGTGGTACCTGTCTATGACATAAAATCACTGAAACTAACAGACAAAATAAGCATGACCAGTTTCCAGTGTAGGTACTCTGATTATTGACTTACACGTAAATTGCAGATTGAGCAAGTTACGAAAAGTTAAATTGTTCACTTTCTACTATTTAGTATTGATATTTAACTTTAAAATGTCACATTAGCTTGAAAATTGATTTTGGAACAAGTATGAGAATTGGTCAGTACCAACCAACCGTCTGAGTGTCAGTTTCTTTTTTTTTTTTCTTCAAGGAGGGAAAAAGATCACTGACAACAATAACCAAGAAGACACAATCCCACCCATCAGTCATTAAAAGCCATCGATCTGTAACAGCCGCTATGAACGGCTTCAGATGAAAATTGCTGCTGCAATTGATCCATCAGCCTGCTGTTAACTACATACAGAACATCACTCCAATCAAGTACAATTGAGAGATGTTTAAGGATATAGCTTTCTCCCAGAGAGCCTCGCAGACTATTACTATTTGTGTCAACACGTCTTCAGTTAGCTCTTCTAAGTAAAGCTGAGAAATAATTTCTCTGCTAAAACTTTTTTGAGTAGAAATTCATTGCACAGTATAATTAAAGTTTATTATACAAATGACAATTGATTAAGCTTGAGGCCATATTTTTAAATATGAACAATTTAATTACCAATTGTCCGGTCATTGGTTATTTTAACAGTACATTTTAAAGTAAAATGCCAAAGTTTCTTAATGATTAATATTTGATGTTTTCATTTTAAAAGATAAATAGCTTTAAGTTCTTTTCTGGATGGCCTGACATGTCATAAACTCAATTAACAATAATGTAAATAATTATTAGTTCAGTTCTAATGACCAAAATGCTGATGCAAACCATTTTTGAAAATGTTCCATCTGACACAATATTATCAAACCTATTACATTTCCATTCTTGGTAAATATACGAACCGTACAAGCAACCAGACACGGCCCACTTGATTTGATATGTTGAGCAGAGATGTACATGCAGAAGAAGCTCGTGATGATGGGACTCTGACCAAAATAGCCCTCACAGGAATTTGAAAAAATAAACAGGTACCCTGAAGGCACACCAGTGTCAACTTGTTCTGAGTTTGTTTCTGTATAAAAGGCAGCACAAGACAGCACAAGCACTCACTGATGTATTTGTGCAGGGGATGCCAGCAGTTTTATGAGTGCACTACTTGTCAGTTTCTGTTTGCGTGACATAGACTATCAAAGTTATGAGAAAGAGAGAAACAGTGAGAGAAACAGATTAGGGTAGCCAACAGGGGTCCTAGGGAGAAAGTGTGATTAGTGTATTAAGCATGCATCAGAGTCTGTCCCAGCTGTCTTTGCAGAGGCAGGGCATCTAGATAAATAGGTTTAATAACCCTGTATTGCGATAGAGGCGCAACAGTTGTTTCCCATTGATGGCTTAGGGCTATGAAAGACATAGACACCAACCTCTGGAAAGCAGTATGACGACCCCATGTCCTTTCTATTCCAAAAGCTTGTGACCCATTGACGCCCTGGGGACAATGAACCAGCATTACCAGTGGGAGAAGCCCATGTGTGTTAAAGGAACAAAGGCCTGGCTAATGCATTGCTTTTTTCTTTTGATATTCTGGTGGGGATACTCTGACCTTCTGCCTGTTGTTTCAAGATTGTGAAAGCACCAGCGGTAAGACACTGACCTCTAGAGCCTTGTCTTCAGTGTCCCAACCTCCACCCCCACCCCCATTCAGAATCAGAATACTTTATTAATCCCTAAGAAAATTATTCAGCATGCAATTTAAACTCGAGAATTGTTGTCACCAAAGGACATGCCAAAAAATACAATAATATTCCTATATGACAAAGTAAAAGGCAATTTAAATAAAAGTATGATCAAACCTATGACGTTTGAATAGCCTACTTCGCAATGTTTTATGCAAATTATTAATCAAAGTGCCCTGAGAAGCCCCTTTCTTTTGTGTACAAAGAGTCCATCACAATCCAAGACACCTATATGGAATGCATCGATTCCACATGGTGGTGTTTGTTCTCTTACACTTTTCATTAAACCTTTGAATGCAGATAAAAATCGACTTGAATAAGAACAGCTTGCTCTGTGATTTTAAAAATAAAACCTGCTCTTTGAAAGCCAATTTACATCACTGCTGGGTAACTGCGATTTTTCTCATGCCATCGAATGATTAACGGGCATCTTAATAGACAAAATCAATTAAAAATAGATACATTTGAAGTAAGCAAAAATAGCATTTAACACAGTGTCATTGGCAGTTTTTCTGACCTAAAAATAGGTTGATTTATCTTAATTACGAGAAACGAATCCTTTGAAATTATGTGCAAAGGAAGAGTTTGAATATTTAAAAAAAAAAATCAGTTTCATTTTAACACAATAGACGTGTAAAAACATGTATTGTCCACTGACATCAAATAGATATGAAGGGTTCCAATCTTACCTTTCCAACTTCTCCAGATATTGACACTCAAAAAAAAGCAAAAAGTAATCTCAGTCATCTTCCACTTTCTATATACCCTCTATCTTTCCCCCCTTTTTCTTCACAAAAGACGGATTTGAGTTGTTCAAGTGATAGCTTGAGTGATGGCCATCTTGGGAAATGAAATATTTGCTGAAACTCTGTGCCCTTGAAAGTTAATTCACAAGAACACAGGAGGTATGGTGGAAACCGTGAAGGATAGAAGTAATGGGTTTTCTATCTTTGTCGACCTTCCTCTTGTGTCTTTTGCTTTACTTTAACGTTCATTTAACATTCTGAATGCATATTCTGATTAAAAACTCACTTGAAACAAATATTTTTCGAAACTTGGTTAAAGGTTTACACAATGCACACATGCTGTTAAACAGCTGTAGGCTCTGCGGTTAATTGTAGTTATTTTGAAGAACTCTTACTGAAAGTGTCACTCTGTACTGTATCACCCTTTATTTCCTGCATTATGTGGCTCTAGAGCTAAAGCAATTAGCTGGTCAGTTAACAGAAAATCAGCAGTTGATTTGCTAATGGATTTTTCCATATATCCCACAGTTATAGCGTCTCATTGTTAATGAAGTTGGACTTGAATTTATATTTGATGTTTCTCTGCTTACATAAATGGCTTTGACACATATCGCCGGCACATTATAATTAATTGTTATACGATAGGATCTGTTGAATCGAATCGTTGTGATGACAATATGCTTTCTTACAAAAAATGGAATTTACTGTATGCTGCTGGAAGTAAAATTTTTATGTTATGTGAAGGATGATGAACATTTCCTCTTTGCATGGTTCAGACTAGGTCAAATGTGCAAGGTGATACCATGCATCCATGGTATTAACAAGCAAAACATGCACAATCAGTAGCCTACTAATGAAAAAAAGCCTTTGGAGATAATTTTACTGGTTGCTAAATCTAAATCTAAATCTACATTTCATTGGTAAACACAAACACAAATGCAGCAGGTCTTTCACAAAAATGATGTTGTAGATTTATCCTTTGCCATATGAACGTGACCTCAGTGATCTTGCTGACTTCACTGTTGTCTGCTATGTTTCCTTACATAAGAATATTTTAAACATTAAAACATTATAAACAGTAACACGCTATGTGTTACAAATATGTAAGGAAAATAACATGCCAACAACACAGGCATGTACAACATAGTAGCTGCCATACAAATGAACTACCATCAGTGAGTCCATTCTATTCTATTTAAATGTAAGTTGCTATTTTGAAGCCTCAATCCACCGTGAGAGCACCTGGTTATGATGCATCTAAGCTGAGAAAATGACTCTTTTCAGTTCTGCGCAGCACCACAATCAAAAAATTCACTCAAATACACATCTCTTCTAAGATCCCTCTCATACTAACCAAAATCGACTGTGCAGTTCTGCTTAGGCGTATGTTTTACTGTAGAAAAAATGCACGCAAACCTGGCCAAAAGAGTGCTCCCTGTGCACAGCAAGAGCTTTTTAAGAGACTTAATAGGTGAAAGTCAATCTAAAAAACAAACAAACACACAAACAAGCTAGAGCAAATCTTGATGAGTGTACAGCTGTTGTCACTTTCAAAAGGCACATGTTTGTTTTCTACATATTCCACAGAGAGACATATCAACCATTTATCTAAAAATAATCGTCAATTCCAGTTTTATACTATAAAATCTTGAACAATTGTTTGTATGCACTAAAGGCATGGAGGAAAACAAAACAAAATTATATTTATTGTGGTTGGACCTCAATGATGTTTCACTTCAGACCCATTTTCCCTTTCCAGACAGCCAATTGTAGACCACAGACATGAGTAATTGGCCAAAAGTGTCAGTGGTACATCTAAACCAGCTCTTTGTTTACACTTACTCACTTTTTCGGCTCCTGCAGATGCAACAGCAGCACAGTGTTCTAGGACGTAATTGCGAAAGGTGAGAGTGCCGAGGCTCTCGGTGAGGCACATAGGTGGCTCAGAGGTGACTGCAGTCCCTACAGTTTGAAGAGCTGTCTACTTGAAAGGGAAGTTGACCCAGACAAGACAGGAGCCTCTCTTTGCCTTGTGGAAAGCAAGTGGGAGGGCAAAGGTCACCTCTGTCTGCCCACATAGCATTACTAAGACCTAATAGCAAATTGTCACCATGGAACACACCTCAGCTGCAAAGAGATGTTTCAGGGACAAAGCCAAACACGAGCTCTCCAAGGCTGGACAGTCCTTGCCAATGGGGTTGATTTCAGTGGCATAGTTTGTGGTCTAGTTTTCAGTTGAGAAAGGTGTTAAAGGTTCCCAAAGCACAGCCCTAGTTCTTTTTATGCTGTACTGCATGTTCTTACGTGTACAGGTAAGTAAAACTCTAAGCTAGCTCTAAACTTGTGCATATTCATTACATTTTACTACTGAATATAGTAATTACCATTGTGGCAAAGTGGGTGAGAACACCATTTGTCCGGAGTTTAGACTTGCTATTATTTAACATTCTTATTTTGATTTAGCCATTCTTATTTTGATTTAGCCATATATGATTGTTGTTCTGTGGTTTGCAAACATTTGCTATCCCGGGTTTGTTTATGTTTGCATGGTTACAGAGGTACACATTATGACATCTTGGTTTAAATCAGGATTGATAAGTTTGTTAATTTACCGCTTTGTTTAGTCTGACGGTTGGTTCGTTTAAATTGCTATGTGGCACTCACCTTACATACTTGTTTCCAGGAGCAAAAAGGTGACGTCCGCCGCACTTCCTGCATTTATAGTGCCAGGTTTGAGCTGACGTCACAAGAAGGGACCAAGGAAGAGGGGGGGGGAGAATTTGTGGAATTTAATTAAGTCAAATTCTAGTATTGTGTTGAGAGAGAAATAAAGGTACTGATGTATTGGGTATTAGATATATCATGTAATGTTTAGTGCAGGTAAAGACTAGAAGCTTGGAGTAGGGTACTATTAGTCGTACTTACTGAATGGAACAGTCCGTAAGGAAACGTTTGGTTAATTGCCTATTTAAGCTGAAGCTGTCGGGAGTTCACGAGGGAAGGTCGGTGTAGCTGAGTACACTTGTTGTTAATTTCTGTTAGGTTAACTTCAGTTATGTTTCGTTACACTCAGTTAATTTTGGAGTTGAGTTTTTATTTATTTTTGTAAATATTTTGGGTCACGAGAAATGTAAATAAATCACTTGCTACACTGGACCGCCTCTGTCTCCTGCCCTTCTTTAGCCACTCTGGAAAGACTTACCACAGGGACATATATCATAGTTTTGCACAGTTAGCACTGTTTGCATCACAACAAGCAGATCATGGCTTTGGGCCTTTTTATGTGCAGTTTGCATGTTCTCCCTTGTCACAGTGACTTCCTCCCACAGTCCAAAGACATACTTGTGGTTAGGTTAACTGTCAGTTCTAAAGGTGTGAATGTAAATGGCTGACTGTCTTTATGTCATGCAGCAGACTGGTGATTGGGTGTACCCTGCCTCTCTCCCTATGACTGTTGGAATAGGCTTGAGCCCCTCCATAACTATTGAGCTGCATGAGAGGATGGAAACCATAGTTTCAATAAACTGCATGATTCCTTCTTTCTAATTTCTCTAAAATAGTCATATTTTAGCACTGCAGTGAAATAGAGAAACAACTTTAGTATTAACATGCTCAGAGAAACAGTTTGGATAGTTACACTGATCTAACAATTTAATTCCTGAAGCTGTTTTTCTCAGAAACCCTTGAAGGGTCTGCACAGTGAGTGCAAACACAGAGCCTCACAGCAACTGGATCTTTCCCAGTGAGTAACAGGATCATGCCATCGTAGGGAAAAAGAAAATTCTCTCAAGCTGAACAGGCGATGAAGCAAGAAAACTGTGAAGAGGGCATCCACTGATGCAAATCTCAAGTGGCTATCTCATGTACTCATGCTGGGAAAAATAAGCTAAATGAAAAAGTGACAACATTTGGACCCAGCCTGCCTAACGGGCCTGTATGAAGGTAATATTTGCATGCTTCATTATACTGAAGTTATTCTACAGTCGGTTGTTTTGCTCATGAAATGTGTTCAAGGGTTGAAATGGTGCAAAGAAAAAACACCTTTGTGCAGGAAGTGAAGCATCTGCTGCTCAGAGTTTCCTGGTCTTTGTGCGTGTATTAATAGATATTAAAATAAGAGCTTATCACATCACCACATTATTGCTGAGACTCTCCCGGCTTCCTTTGTCAGGTTTCATCAGCGGTGCTTAATTATATTAACAGTCCCTTGGCAATACATTTATTTTTCATTTTTGCAGACATAAAATAACCTGCAAATTAAGCCTTTGCACAAATATTAACACTAAAAAGAAATGGAAAAAAGAAGCAAATTATAACTGCATGTAAAAACTAATTTTGTGCATTAAAACCAGCCCAGAGAAATCATTTCAGTGCACACTTCTGCTGTGTGCGTGTAATAATGTATTTAAAAACGCCCAGTTAATCTAAATGGTATTTTTCTCTTGCATAATAAAGCAGCTGGTTTTGACTGACAGTATTAATCACAGTATGGATATCTGGGGCCCTGGCCCTGCTGACGGGAGCAGACTGGTCCGACTGGTCCGACTTTTTATACGGTCGATACTCCCAGCGCTCTCGCCTGATGACAAAACGTCACACCCAAACCCCGCCTTCCAAAAACAAAAAACAAAAAAACGTGTTCATATTAAATGACAGCGCAGGGAATACCGGAAATGCCCCCAATACCTTCGTAATAAAAAATTGAGACAACGACCTGTGGAAATCTTGATATTGAGCACTTGAATTGTTAACTCTTGTGGTTAATGAGATATCAAAACCACCTCTCCCAAAACAATCTAAGAGGAGATAATAAAACAAATATAAAATAAAAACTATAAACATGGCTTATTCTCACAGTATAGCTAATGATGAAAGGGCAAAACTAAAGTTTTACCAAGAAAAACAACCAAAAAGTAGTTTTTTTGTCATTTCATTTCATTTCATTTTACATCTTTGTTATGATTTTGCCCTTTTTTCTGTTTCGTTGCAGATGGTTGCTCTTCGCTTACACTGGATTTGCATATATTTGTATGTGATTAGCATCTTTCTAAGTTTTTTTTGTTTGTTTGTTTGACACCCTACAATGAGTTGAAATTTGAAATTTGTTATTTATTCCTACTTAAAATTGATTTTTACGAATTTCAAAATCTTATTTGGTTTTCATATGTACCTATTTTCAGTTATATAAACTTTAACTTTTGATTGTGCATGCTATTTCATTCAAACCTCACGTTTAATAAATATTTCAACAAATTCTAATGCTATAGCTACCATGCACTATAGATTTGGTGCCACTTAGGCTCTTATTTGTGCTTTTATTCATGACTCTCACTCTCACAGATCAATTCACAGACTTCAGAGTGTTCAAAATGCAGCAGGAAGACTTGAAGTTTGTGTGTGTGTTTTTATTGTGCGCTTTTGTGACAATGGTTGTGATTAGTGCAATAGAAATAAATTATTAAAATACCATGTAAGACCATTTTGGCTCCTGTATATTGTGTTTCCTGATTGCTTCTGACTCAAAAGTACAGATAATATATATGCTATTGCCTAGGTCAGAAAAGTTATTAGGAAATAATAACTCGTTAATAGTTTTTGAAAAATATGTTTTATTTTGAAATCCTAAACCGGAATAGCGTCGTGCTCCTGCAGCTAGCTTACTCGCGCAAATAAAACACGTTTGGCTTGACATTCCCTCATCCTCCTGTCATGTTAGACGATCCAAAGCGGAGTTAAAAGCTGCTGATAGCGAGCGAGAAACGAGCAGCGGTAAAACTGTCGCCTCTCATTTTCTTCTTCAGCCTTTCATTGCATTTTTTTCTTCCCTCCAAAACTAAACCAGAAACTTTTAAGGAAGAAAAATGAACGAGAGTGAGCCGAGCAGCTACGCGCTGACAGTGTACGACTTCGAGCAACGTTTCGACGAGAGAAGAGCGGTGGAGTGGATGCAGGAAAACTGGTAAGAAGTTGGTGAAATATCAGTAAATTAGATTATTCACTGGACCGCAGCTCTGTCTGTTGTTTGCCGTTGAAGCCGTTTGTAACGTGACATGTTCCGGATGTTCAGGCTAAAACCCATAAAATCTCTTTAGAAGCTCAGGAACATCTTTTTCCTCGCTTTAGTTCAAATGAACTCGAGTTAAGCTAACCCTAACCCTAACCATTATCCAGCTGCAGTTCTGAGTATCCTGTCAAAGTCTAAGGGGCTGCACTCATTGCTTTAGATTTGAGACACACCCCTGCAGGGGTGAGGAGAGAGATCTTTTTTTTATTAAATTCTTCTTTTTTTAATTTTTTTTTAGATCTTTCAGCATGTCTGTAAGTAATGATTAAGAGTAAGATCATTGCATCTTGTTAACATACATCTATTTTGTGCTGCCTGTCTGCACAGTGGACAGGGAGATACCCAGGCTCCAGCTCTTTTGGTGGGACACTCAGGCATTCCCAAACTACCAAGCCAGCTGAGAGACATAATCTTGTGTGTCCTGGGTCTGCCCCAAAATCTCCTCACAGTCTAGCATGCCTGAAACACCCAGGAGGCATCTTAGTGAGCTGCTGAACCACCTCAGCTGGCCCCTTTCAGTGTTGAGAAGTAGCAGCTCTATTTCGAGTCTGTTTCAAAGGACTGAGCTCCTAACTTTATCTCACTCTACCCTTCAAAGAGCCCAGCAGGAAGCTTATTTCTGCTGTTGGTATCTGTAGTCTCATTCTTTCAGCCACTGCTGCGATGCAGAGCTCTCTCTTTCGTACAACAGACCTTTTTAATCTCCTGTCACACCCTCCCTCACTTGCAAAAAAGACCCTGGAATATCTAAACTTCCCGACCAGAAGTGGGCAGTCCACCCTTTTCCAGCTCAGGACTGTGGCCTCAGACTTGAAGGTTCTAATTCTCATCCCAGTTCCCTCCAGCTTGGCAGCAAACCTCCCTCAGAGCAGCAGAGATGAGATCCTGAGACCTCTAAACCTGACTCCCTCTGCCTGTGGGCTGTCTAGAAATGCTGTGCATAAAAAATTAGGAACACAGTGACAAAGGGCAGATTTTCCACGAACGGATGCGTGTGCTGATAACTCAGTGTTGATACCATGTCTTCTTTTCAGTCACAAAGACATTTAAATTAAAGTTGTAGCGCCTTATCTGGGTGATCAGTAATCTGTGGATTGTTTTTTATTAATTAACCTTGTAGCAGTAGCTGAACGTAAATCGCTCAGGCCAGCTACGATTAGCTATCTGTTAGGAGTGGACTTTGTCTTAAAACAGATTCTCACTAATAAAAAAACAGAGCAGGAAAAAGTTTCTCAGGTGTACAAACAGCTCCACCCCCGTGAGTCTGACAGCATTTGTATTTGCTTTGTTTCACTGTCAGGAAAGCACGTCGGTAACTGATAACAGGAAATGATAAAAACAGAGGCATGTGAGTCTGATCGTTTAGACAGTTTCTGCACAGTAGCTCAGACGTTGTTTTATATTGGGTTAAGAAAAGCCGTAATCCTACTTAAGTAGAAGTACCTGAAGTCAAAATACTCATTTGGAGTCATAAACATGAGATTACTGTATCATAATTATTGATTCATGAAAGTGTAAATCTCTTTAATGTTGCAGTGAGGGTGGGTTTTAATTGCTTAACTTCTAATAATAAGTAGTTTTACTTGTCCAGATGTGCGTCCTGTTATCAGCTTGTTGAAGAACTCGTGGTATGGTTCAGATCTGTGCAGCGGGAACAGTTTTAGCTTTCTGATGGTTTTTCTTCTCCCACAGCGACAAACTGGGACCAGCTCTCAGAATCCACTATAAGCACTAACTGGGTCAAGCAGCAGCAGCAGTAGTATCTACTCATCCTGTGTATTATGTATGTTGCCAATCTGGATTAGTCATCTGCTGTATTCCCAAACAGCCTCACGCACACCCTCTCTACTTAAATAAAAACAGCATTTAATAACATGCGAGGAGCAGCTTAATGTAAAATTAAAAATATATGGTGTCAGTGCGCATGCAGTCTCTGTTTCCAGAGTTTAGTACTCTCCTCGGCTGTTTCTGCTCAGCCAGAAATCGACTTTTTCTTTCCTGCTGTGTGCTGTTATTGAAACATCAGGCACAGTGGTGCCCAGTGCAAACGGCCTTATTGCCCATAGCTGGCAGTCTGTGTGTCAGGAGCTAATCTCCTAATCCTCCACTATGAGTGTAAGAATTGAGTTGGCTGGTGTCAGGAGGGCTGACATGTAGTAATTCATAGCCTGATGTTCCGACTCATCAGACGACTCTGGAGTGAGCACACCGTCGTGACGTCAGGTCGTATTTGTCTTTAATTGCAGTCGTCTGGTTCAGTCACACTAATTGTGTAATATCTTTATGTAAGAGGGTTGTGTAGTCGTCTCCTGTTTCAAAGTCTCAGGAGGTGATTTAGGGTTTAATAGAGCTGTTTGTCAGGGGAAGTGAGGTACTTCCTCTTTATTGTAAGCTGATAGAGGTCAAAGAACACACGGACCTGTGTGATGCTGGAGCTTTTAGTGCGGCGTTTGCGTTCAGCAACATCAGTGTTTCCCACAGATTTGTGCTCAGGGATGTGAGGGTGTGGCTAAAGACAAGGTGAAAATCTCCTCTCTAAAAAGAACATGGCAGCACAGCTTAGGTTTGGAAAGCTACATCTGAAAATAGCCCAAAAATGTCCTTCGGACAGATGAGACCAAAGTGGAGATTTCTGGCTGTAATGCACCAAACCAAACGCAGCATATCAGCACAAACAGCTCATACTTACTGTCAGCACGGGGGTCATGATTTGAGCACCTTGCAGCGACTGAGTTGACATGAGCTTCGTCGTATACCAAAGTATTTTAGAGTCAAATGTGAGGCTGTCTGTCTGACAGCTAAAGCTAAACGGCATCATCCAACAGGACAATGATCTGAAGCACAGAAACAAATCTGCAACGAATGGCTGAAAAGAAAAGAAACAAGGTGCTGCAATGGTCCCGATAAAGTCCAGACCTGACCATGTGCTGTGGTGGGACCTTCAGAGAGCGGTGCATGGACCTGCAGTTCTAGTTAATAATTATAGAACCTGCCGAGGACCACAATGATTTTCCTATTTTGCCCTGATTAGAATTAAAAGAGGACGTATTTTCTTTTTACAGTGACCGCAAATTAATTTCATACATGCGTTTCTCTGAAATTAGGTATTAAATATTATTTGCAACAACTACATAATTTCATCCTGTAACTTCTCAACCTAGTGTTTTGTGTCTGAGGGGAGCTTTTTTCTCTTCCTGTCTCTTTGCTGCAGTAGTGCATGTAACGGTATTATCACTATTTTGAGGTGTTAAAGTGATACAGTGAGGATGATTGTGACGTCTGCTGTGCAATAAGCGTCGCTGTGTGTGTGTGTGCTTCTCTGCAGGACCAAGTCTTTTATATTCGCTGGCCTGTATGCTGCGCTCATATTTGGAGTGCAGCACTTCATGAGGGAAAGGCAACGACTGAACCTGCGCCGCCCGCTGGTGTTGTGGTCGCTCAGCCTGGCCATCTTCAGGTGAGTCACTCTCAGGTCGAGGCAGCGGAGACGGCCGACGTGACCTTACACTCAGTCAACCAAACATCGAGTGTTTCTGAGAAAAGTTGTTTGGTGCTTTTTCTCTGAAGGTCATTTCTTTCTGGGTAAACAGGAACATGACCTGACGGTGAAAGAGGGATAGTCAAAGAAGGAATGTGTTCTGAGTATTTGTTTGAGACGCAACAACCAGTCTGATAACAGCTGTCACCTCAAGGTTCATGGCAAGATTGAAAGAGGTGCACTTTCACTCACTAACAGTCCTGACGTCCGTCTGCACATGGTATCTGTGAGGTGCAGTCTAAAACTTCCAGGGGCTGACCTATAAACTGCTGTTTGAGGTCATCTTCTCTGACATTTCCAGAGCAGCTGCATTTTTAAAATGGCACATTCCACTCGAGTTGCAATTTCACCACAAACCTCAAATCTGAGCAGAGAGCAAACCTCAGCTTCTCCTTCTAATGACCTGAATTTCAGGTTTCAATGGCATTTTCTGAAGTTGAAAGAGCTGCATTGATACGCTGAAGGAGATCAGCATGTGCGGTGGAATACCTGAGAAGATTATGTAGACCTGGACATCAGCCAAGCTCCAAACAGGTTTCTGTTAATGTGCTCCTTCAGTTAACAGCTATTAATCCTACTTAAGTAGAAGTACCTGAAGTCGAAATACTCATTTAAACATGATATTACTGTATCATAATTATTGATTCGTATAAGTGTAAATCACTTTAATGTTGCAGTAAGGGTGGATTGCTGTCACTTAATGGTGTTATGCTGAGTTTGTTTCCATTTATGTAAGATGCCTCAAACCCACCAGAGCCTGCCAGGATCCACTTGGCAGGTGTGCAGGAGGCCCTCCCTTTAATCTTAATCCCAGTGCTGTGGGTGTGTCCTGCTCCTTTCAGCCTCAGCTGTCTGCACACGGGACGCGACAGTGTTAGTGAAGGTGGCTATCCACCCTGTTAACGCTGTTGTCCTTTAAAGCAGTGTTTCCCGACCTTCTGGAGCCACGGCACATATTTCACATTAGAAAAATCACACGGCCACAGCTCCAAACGAAAACGTCACAAAAAGCATATTGATCATTTTCCCCGTGCACCAGGCAAAGTGGAATTGGCTCGGTTTGTCCCCAGTATACCTTTTTTACTTTCTTCTGACCACTGCTCATGCTAGGACCTTCATCTGGGTCGTTATTTTCTCCACGACTCAGGTCACACTGACGACTTTTTCTTTTGAAATATTTATCTATCACTATCACGCGCTGCGTCGTCTCACAGCATGACTATTATGTAATTTCTTCTTCGTCTTCTTCTGTTTTACTGGCACTTGGCAACTAGTAAATTAATTTAATTAGAGCAGGTAGTTGTACTGCCCTCTGGTGGAAGAGAATGTAACTGTTCTGCCCGTTACGCTGGTGGCTTGGAGAGTACTAATCAGGTGGAACCAGATAATCTTCCACGGCACACCTGGTCATTTCTCACGGCACACCTATGTGCCACGACACAGTGGTTGGGGAACACTGATTTAAAGGATGATTTTGTTTCTTTGTTATTGGGGGCGGGGTAGCTCTGAGTGGCAGGTGGGTGCTGACACAGACAGGTAAGTGGGAGTCACAAAGCTGGACCTCATGCCTGTGTTGAGGCCTCTTGTAGCATTTTTAAACCCAAATATCTGACAAATATACATTTATGCTTTAGTTTTGATTCATTACATTCTAGTGTTGTATTAGTCTTCTTGTTAATTAAGAGAAACGAGTATATCAGTGCGATGCACATGTGAACTCCCAGCTGTAGCTGACAGTTTAGCACTCCAGTATCGCTGAGCTATGAGGCTACTGTAGCTGGGCTGCCAGCTGACGCACAAGAACTTAAAACTTAGACCTTAATCCTTATTTTCTGACCTGTCTTCTTGTTTTTTAAGCTTATTATTATTTGACTACTGATGAAATATTTGCGATGCCATTAGAAAAGCTGTTTATGGAGACTTAACCTCGACAAGCCAGTCGTCAAGCGCTCAAAATATATTCATGGTGGAATGAAAAAGGAAAGTGCGTCCTTTTAGGCTCATGTGCAGTGTGCCACGCAAGGTTTTCAGATTTATAATCAGGTTGTTTTACCTGCTCTCTGCTTCCAGCTCCAAAAAACCCACCATTAAAAGGACTGTAAGAGTAGCAAAGTGCTGTATTTATAAATAGGCATCCATACGCCACATACACCATTGTTTTATGTCTGATACTCTGAAAAGGATAGAGCATAGTCTCCTTCAAATTCACAGTTTGGTCCTGTTGGACCTGTCAGGCTGGCTCCCTGTTGACTGCGATCTGCTTTGTTGGAACATCAGATAAAGGCACAGGTGTGAGGTGTGTTTAACATGGTCTGACTGAGAATGCCTATGAAATCGTCACATCAGTGTTGCACCATTGTGCAAGTTGCTCTTTGTCATCAGTGCGATGTCAATAAACCTTTTGACATCTAGCCTTTATGGCTGCACTGTAGCAGTGATCTCTCCAGCTCAGGTGTGTTTTTTTATTAGTATTTTTTTATGACAAACGCTAAGCTGGCTTGTAAAAACATGGAAACATGGCTGAATGATTACACTTCAACACATCAGGGCTCCCGATTGAGAACATCCCAGTTTTTACTATAAGGATGATTAAACAGAAACTGTTCTAGGAAAGTGGTGAAAAATGTGAAACCAGTAAAGCGCCATAATTTACTAAAAGAAATGTCTGAGCCTGTGTGATCCCAGCTGTTGGCTAACATGTTCTTGTTGTGCGTTTCCTCTGCAGCATCATAGGAGCGGTCAGGACCGGAGCTTACATGCTGCAAATCCTCACAAACAACGGCTTCAAGCGGTCGGTGTGTGACAACACCTTCTACCGCGCTCCCATCACCAAATTCTGGGCCTACGCCTTTGCCCTCAGCAAGGCCCCCGAGCTGGGTGAGACTTCATCTGATCTCTCCTGATGCTTTCATAGATGTCAGAATAGGTCGCAGGTCTCTCACAGCTTTTCTTTACTCCAGTCCTTAACACCGACATATGAATCATTCAGACACAAATGTATATAAGACATGAAGCCATGTTGTCATCTTTCATTTCATTTCTTGACACGTTGCTACTAGCAACCGTGCAAAAAAACTTGTTCCCATTTAATTTGGTGAATCTGTGCAAAATGCAAAAGGTTACAGTTTGATGGGAATAAAATGGTTTATTTGCAACAATAAGGTGATTCCCAAAGAGCTGTTAGCGTGATGTGCAGTAAAAAAGACTTGTAGACTGAAGATCAGTGAGGACTGGTGTGATGGAGCGATGAAACATGAGTGTCTACAGCCATCTGTAAAGCACGGTGGAGGCTCTGTCATGGTTTGGAGCTGCATTTCAGTGAGTGGTGTGGATTTTGTTTCAAAGTTAATGTAACTGTGAACTCAAAAATATTAAGTCAGAGTTTCACCCACCGGCTGGAAAGCA
>VOQK01004017.1:3930-15399 GCA_015052645.1 Benitochromis conjunctus | reverse complement strand
AAAGTCTTGTACCTGAACAAAATTAAAGTGTTCTCTGGGACCAGGAGTCCTTGGTGTAGTCATGAGATGTGGTAGGGTTACATGCTGCCCACTTTAGTAACAGCTGCAAAATCATTTTAAAGCCCACTTATTTGTTTTCCATACAGCATTCAGAGAATTTTCCTCATATTATGTGCGTGTAACATCCTTCTGAATCTTGCAAAGAAAAACAAATCTAAATTTGCACTTTTAAATCGCCATTTTGTTCTGAACACTCAGTAATTCATTTACTGAGTGTTAAATTAATAAATCTAAATGACTACTATCATTTTGAACTTATTCAGATGAGAGTTTTGTTGCATCTACAGCTCTGAGACAAAGTAAAATCAGATGCATACTGAGATGTGATTTAGCCTACCAAACACTGGAGGGCAACAGAGATTTAAGAACTCTTTTCTCTTGGGTTAAATTTGATCCAAGCAAATTTGTGATTGTTTCTCGGGGTATTTATCACCTTTGAGGAAAACTGCAACACAGCCATTTTGCTAATGCTTGAGCTTTGAGCTCGATGATAGATGTATTCATATCTTAATATTCCTGGCATATATGCATGGTAAGAGAGACAGAGACAGAGAGAGGTTGGGTGATGTCCATCACAGTCAGCTCTGCAGCTTCAAGAAGACATATCTCACAGCCAAACTTGAGTTTTTCTGCTGTTTATGAAAACCTGTTCCCATATGTGTCGACATTCTCACTAATTATGAATATATATTTGCTGTCTCAGGCAATCGGGGCTTCATGCTGCTCATATTAATCACATAGTGGTAGCTCCATAGAGAAAACTGAGTGTGTCATCAAAATGCTTTTTAGCAGTCGCAGAGCAGGTGAGGTTGTGTTGGTGTGCATTGATTCCTGCTGCCTATCAATTCTAGTAATAACCAACCTACATTACAATTTAAGGTTGTCAAATTAACACATAGTGTGATTGAAACTAAGGTCAAATGACAGAAAAGGGTTCTCTATTCAGTATGGTGAGACTGACATGTTGGAGATGAGAATATTGCAATAGCAGAGGAATAAAACAGAACAAAAGCAAGCTTGAGCAAACACTTAGTGCCCAAAATCTCAGCCCTTTACCCACTCAAAAGCTCCCCCCCAAGGTAACCTCCTTATTTAGAAGTCATTTTCCAAGTGCAGCAATTTTAGAAGAAAGTAGAAATTGTGTGGTATTTACCTACTGCAGTCAGGACCACTAAGTCCTGATTGCTGTTTCTCTGTTGTGAGGCCTCCCTGCATTTCCACGTGCATATGGCAACGCCAGAAGCTGGTCGAGCAGCAGCAACAGGAAGACCTCAGCACAAAGCAGAGCAGGCATCAGTGACACAGATGATGTGTTTTACTAAGCCTTGTATTCCTTTGACTAAATAATCTGCAATAACATTATGGATTATTAGGCATCTGTAATAATGCCCAATCATTAGGTATTGTTACAGATTAAACCTTGTCATTCGAAACACACAGTGAGATCTTAGTCTGTAAGGGGATACTTAAACTAATTTTCCTTTTTGGAATAAGTCTCGATTCTCCTTTGGGAAGGAAACACAATTTTACTGTTATTTGATCAGAGTGATCTGCTCTTTCATCATCGGTTTCATCTTAGTCACTTGTTTCTTGGTGTACTATGGTCTGGACATTATCTTATTCAGCAGCAGTGCTAATTCTGATTTAGACATCAAATTTCTTCCGATCCATTTGATGCCTGGTCCCAGCAGATTCGCAGACCTCTTCCACATCACTTGTGATGTCAGTCTGATGTCAAACACAATTTGTTCCAGCAGCTCACCATTATCCATTCTGCAAATGTATCCAAGATATTTAAGATTTTGTCTCTATGATTGCAGCTGGTCAGTACGCAGAGAAGCTAGTGTGTGTTTGTGTTTGTGTTTGTCAGTCAAGAAGTCGCAAGTATTCCTCTCCATGTTTGAACTATTCCTCTGGATCCTTTGAAATGATAAAAGTCTCTGAAACTGTCAAAACTGGTTGCTACGGAGGAGTTTACATGAGTTTTAGAAAATCAGCCTGAAATAACCTTGGTAATTATTACATCTAAAAATGAGAATTAAAAAAGGAGGGTTTTTAAATCTGCACGTGTATGCATATACCATACCTACAGGACTACACAAAATGTCTTACCCTCAATTAATGCTTTATCATTACATGTGATGAATTGATCTTTTTTACTTTTTCTCCCCATCATTTGACATTTATATTTATACATGAAACAAGCCTCAAGGACTACCGTATGTCATCTGATCAGTATTGAAAAAAAGGAACATCCAGTCTAAGAGTAATGTTGAAAAACTAGTGTTTTTGTCATTCTTAGGATGGACTATTTCTTCTTATCTTACTAACTAAAAACAGCTGATCCAAATTTTGACAGTGAGCATACTAACAAGGTCTATAAAGACAGAGCATATTTCTCTGGTATTAGCTACTCATCACTGGCTCCCTGTTAGATACAAAACAGAATTTGAAATTCATATTTTATGTACAAAGCACTAAATGATAAACCCCAATCACACATTACTGTACAATTCTATCACAAATACAACCATTTACTGTCAGACTGCAGACTTTCTAGAGTTTCTTAAAGCAACTAGCTCCACAGGACATGGGCCGGTGTACTGTAGAATAAGGTCTCAGTTTGAGTTTAGGAGAGAGACATCCTGTAGTTTTAAGATGAAGCTGATGGTTGTGGCTAGCAGAGGTGAACCGTCCCTTACAAATGCTGCTACATGATCGCTGTATGAATTTTGCCAACTGTATGCATAGAAGGTTACTGCAGATGTAGGCTGGCATTAAGCTGATCTCCCAAGATTTTTATTTTTCATGCACCAGAAGGTAAAATTACATTGGGTAATTATATAGTAATAACCATTATATGGCAAATCAATCAGGAAATACAAAATTAGGAGAATACTTTAGTCTGAGCGTGTCACCTCAGTTAGTCATGCATATCTTTTCCCTGGACTTTAATAATGGATTTCCAGTATTTCTGAAATGGCCACCTAATGCTAAATGACTCAGCTACTGTACAGCAGCAAGCCAAATCCCAGCACCTCAGGCTAGAATAACATTTGGCTCAGACAATATGCTACCAGACCATGCCCTCCTTCATTAGTTCTGCTTGTGTGGTTTTCATGATGTTCACAGAGCCATCTTTGACCGCCATCTGCCCTGGAAGTTTGGCCTGCCAGAGACGTTAGTAAGCTGCACACACAGGACGTATCAGTCAATGAATATGCAGCTTTTATCCATACTCTTATCCAGATGAATGTCCAAATTTTGTTACAAAAAATGTAATATTTAGGTATATTACAAGATTTTCATCGGTCAAAAACCCCCAAATCACCCACAATTACAGCTATTTAAAAGAATTAGGTCTACTGTATATATTCTGGAGCTTGCTAGCCTGGTGCTTTTGTGACTAAAGGGGTCAAGGACATGTGAGGTAATAAGAAAGACTAAACATAATCCATCCATCCATCCATCCATCCATCCATCACCAGAATTGTTAACTACAAATAAAGATGGAGGGAAAAAGCAAACACCCTATAGTATACGGGTTGTCTGCTGATGTGGCATATTTATATGCAGACTGTTTATAAAAATTAGTTGTGACTAAAAAGGTCATAAACCACCAGTGGCCACAGACCAACTCGCTCTCTCTCTCTCTCTCTCTCTCTCTCTCTCTCTCTCTCTCTCATGCTCCCTCTCTTGTTTGGCACAAGAGTTTTAAGACAGCTTTGCTTCCTCTGTCTTATTTCAAAGGTCATTAAGGTCTGAAAGCTGAAAATTAGTGTTGACCATTTATTCATCTGTCCATCCAACCATCTGTCTGAGGAAGAGGTTGGTCACACCCTGCACAGGTCACCATCTATCACAGGGCTAATACCAAGAGACAGACCACCATTCAGCCAATTTAGAACCACCAATAACCTAACATGCCTGCCTTTGGTCTGTGGGAGTGAGCAGGCCCCAGCTGGTCAGTGGATTCAAACCCAGGACCTTCTCGCTATGAGGCAACAGTACTAATTACTGTCCCACCACTGCCCCAGTGTTGAACTTGTTCAAATAAATCTTCTGTACTCTATCGCATGTTTTACACGTAGGCTGAAGTGCATCTCAGCCTCACCCATAAATTATTGACCACATATTCTGTTTCCTTTTTTTAGTTGTTTGTGAACACCGAGTTTGCACTTGGTTAGGATCTGTTTCTGCTTTTATCTCTGAGGGTAGAAAGATCTCTGCCAATTCCTAATTCCTTTCATTTTTAGGAAAAGAGAAAATTGTGTTCAGGTTGTTTGTAGCATTCCAATTACTTTTCTTCATCCTTTATTTCTTCTCCATGTCTGAGAGGAACAGTTTCCATTCAAAGAATGTACTCTTCATTACCGTTTGAATGTCACAGACTTAATTAATTTTGTAGTTGTGTTTTGCTTTAGTATATATACATATATTTTAACAGGTGTAAAAATGCTGGCAGACCATTTGTCACCCATGCACCTTCAGAACTAGAAACAAGAGTGGCTGGTAAAATTATTCTTCCTCCTCCACACATTTCAAACTTTTCTGAAACTGTGCATTTCACTGCTGCCCCTCTTTAAACTGTCTGAATGCCATCATCTCTACCTCCTACACCTCTACCTCCTCTTCATCTGTCTATTTGCTTGTGCGTGCGTGACAGAAAAAAAAAAGACAGACAGACCCAAACATGCACACATTTTTAAGCACACAGCAACAACACATTAGCGTTTTTAGCATTTCTTCGGGGAAAATGACTGCAGCAATAACATCCAAGACTATTTCCGTTCATTTTTTTTCTTGGCGTGTCGTCCATCAGTCCATTAACATGGTTTAGAAAACATATAAAAAGCACTACAAGAACATTTAAAGAATCCCCAAATCACACAGAAATGAATATAAACAGAGAAAAGGAATTAGCTGTGCCATTCCTTCCCACAACTACTGTAATGTGCAATCAAAGCACTTATTATCCATTCATTGAGCTAGTCTGTGGCTACCAAGACCACTCTGCTATTGCACACAGCGGCTTCCAGAGAAGGTTGATGACTGCTCACAGCAGTGAGTGCACTCAGTCAATTAACCTCTGTTAATAAGTGTAAAACAGCATTAATATGAGAACTGCATCAAAACCAGCCTTTTTTAAAGCAAATAACTACATGCTTAAAAACATTAACCTCACAAAAAAGACTGTAATAACTAATAAGTACATCATATTAGTCATCATATTAGATATACTCGAAGGTGCACAGACCCAGGGAGCTACTCTCCACCTGAGTTATCTTTATTTCCTCTTCATGAGCAACGCCTTACTGCAGAATGGCAAATGCTGAATTACAAAACACAGTCTCAGTAAGGTCACCCTGGGTGCCGCTGCCCACCCACCTCCATCCACATCACCCTGGAAACAGGATGATTTTAGGATGCTCCTCTGCACAAATAAAGTGAAAAAAAATGCAGCTATGCTGGCTTAAAAGCTGAAAATCTACATTAGATCTAGAGTACTGCCATTTAGTGATTGAATTAGATTAGAATTTTATTGTAATGGCCATAATAATGATTTTGTTTTTCAGTCAAGCAATTAAGCAACCAAGCAACCACTAACCACTCAACAAGCCAGACACTCCTGAGGAAATGATACTTCACTTAATAGGCATAGAAGCTTTATTTGATCTGCCATTTTCCACTTAGAACAGAGTCACTTTGAACAAAGGTTTCCGAGTTTTACAACAGCAAAGGACTCTTCACATCAGAACATAAAGGCAGTGACAACAGTTTGGACCAGGAAAGACACAAATGTCCTTACAACACGGTTTGCAAGCATTTTAAAGTCTGCTCATTTGTGTGGGTTCATTCATAATCTGCATGGGCTAGTAAGAGTGCAACCTTTAAAAAATAAATAAATTTAGACATTTTCTTAAAGGGAAGGAACATTTCCAGCTGAGATGCACGCATGCTCCTAACAGCAATATGCAGAAAATAATCCAATTTATGCACAAACCTCATGGACCCTGTAGGTGTACGGAAAACAGTATAGTATGTAGAAGATTTCAGTTCATGCAAAAAAGTGAAGTATAAAATAAATATGACAAACGAGGGTGGTGTGGTAGTTCACTAAAATGAAGAAAATGTTGTTAGTGACGACATAATAATCTAAATATTTTACAATTTATCGGCAGTACACTATTTGCAGTTACAGTATGTAGAAACTCTCCACGATATAAAACATTTTAACATGAAACCACATCTTTAAACTTTAAAACTTGAACTCATTTTCACATTGAAGCATAATAATACAAACATGACTTTCTAGCTGAAATTCAGTCACTCACATGAAACTTTTAGAAATGGCACAAATACGCACGAGACACATACATTCACCAATCCAAAGAGTAAAGTTTTCTGTTTTTGGCTTTACATTACTGAACTTCTTAACACTGTCCTGGCAGAATACATTCTCTACAGAAAATGCCACACAGACCATGAAGTGTGTGGATATTTGACTAATGTGTGTGTGTGTGTTTTTTCCATGCATAAAACCTTGCAACAGAAAATGTCTTTTTGAATATCATTTCTACGTACTTTTCCATCTTGATTTAAACCCGGGAAGCTAAAGAATGAAATGCATCAAATATAAATAAGAAATTAAAGTATTGCACTAACATCGATACAGCAGAAATTCAGGGATTTATAAACATGAGCAACAAGAAGATGCTAAAAAGTTACAGATATATCTTAACTGAATATTTCTTGTATTATTTTCCTAGTGATGAAGCACTGATGCCAAATCAGGACCCCTGACTCTAAATTATGATTAGTTTTTTTTTATTTTAATAAAATAAGTGTCTGAGTGGCTGTGAAGCAGTTTTATCACCTAGCATTATGAACATACATGACACGGTGATGGAGCTCAGGGTGACTCATTCATATATATATATATATATATATATGTATATATATATATATATGTGTGTGTATATATATACACACACACACTGTAGCAGTAAGGATAAACACACAGAGCAAAGGAAATGCAGACAGTGGTACCCAGATATACTGTATTTTTATACTTGGCTATCACGACTCAACACCCACGACAGAATACAAAAAAAAAATGTCACACTGAATGCCTTCCCGTTAGAAATGTCTTGTTTCATCAACTTCATTTCCAACAGTGAGAACTGACGCTTGTCTTGCAACATGACTCAAACAGATAATGTTAAAATGACTGTTTTAGTGCTCATGCAAACGAGACTGCTGTGAATCCATCTTACATGATTAGAACACTTGTCGGCCAGCCATGTTGCACTCTCACTCTCTCAAGCAATAAGGTTTTGAATTACTGCATGAATCATTTCAATCAATCGATAAATAGTTTTATAGTACGAAGGTGGCTAATAAACGCCGTTGCTGCAAGCTGGCTGCAGTGGAGACTTACTGGGTGAAAATCCCAGGAGGGACAACAGTTTCAAAAATGAAATGGGAACGATTCGTTTTTGTCTATGTATTGAATAAACACATTGGAACAACACTTTTTAATCACACTCTGCATTCAAGCTGCTGGAGGCGTTTTCAAAAACACCCGCAGTGATCTGACCAAAGATGCATATTGTTAAAAACAAAAGAGAGAGAATTCACTTGGACAGATTTGCCAAACAAGACATACAACTGCTAGCTACTTACACCGGCCTAAAGTTTGAGATACACAGACTTATTATTATAAACAGCCTCTGAAAACACTGTCACTGTCACAAGAATACCACGATTGATGTACCAATACATTTAGCAGACGGTTGATATGCTCTGAGGAACCTACCCATGATGAAGTGGGAAGTCTGAAAACAGTGCATTTGACCAGTGGACAAAGCAGGAATTTTTACAGCACAGGAAGTAAAGAAAATAAACATTTTACCTGAAAAAAAAACAAACAAAAAAAATCAAAAATCTTTTGGATCCCCTAAAATTGGACACAAACAAAACCAAACCTCATTCTCAAAGTGCTCCAACCGAACATCAGCGTTATGTCTACCAGTCTCAACTTGAAATTGCTCAATCTCCTTTTTCCATTTGACCGCTCATCTCACTATAGCCCTAAATAAAGTGAAAGGAGCCGTTTAGCTCCCCCTCCTGAAATAAATGCCAAAGAGAAAAGAGTGAGAGCACAGACGCAACCACTAGTATTAGTGGTGGTGACTGCACTACTTGACGCCCGCGGCGGGTTCTCAGGTTGCGTCGTCGTCTTCGTCATCCAGGTGATAATTGAGGGTGATGACGGCGCTGATGAATTCTCCGAGCTCCACAAAATCAGCTGTGATGATGTTGATGCCGCTCTCCCCGGGTCTTTGAGATCTGATCCACTGCATCATACCTGGTAAAGCCCTGGGAGAAATGAAAAGAAAAATCATGTTAGTGGAAAGAGTGTGAGGGGAAAAAATAATGTCAAAAAAAATGGAAGAGAGGAAGGGATGATTCACAGTTGGTTAAACACAGAGACGGGCGTGCTGAGATAAAAGATCCCTGTGATGCTGCATGTGATGTCTGTGAGCCAGACACCAGCTGTGTGAAGGACACTCTGAACATGCTGGACATGTTCACGTGAGCTGAGCAACAAAGACGAGTAGTTTTCTGCATAAAAAAATAAAATCTACACGTTGCTTCCTCGTTGCTTGTTACCCTGAGTCCAACGCTGGCAGTATATGTGCAAAACGCTTGGATGGGATTCTGAAGGATGCCTACATCAAAGTAACTAAACGCCTGGTGAGGGAGGCTGATAGTGGAATTATCAAATGAATAATTCATACCAGGAAAATTGATGGTTTTGCTGTTGACGCTTTTAACAAACTGAGGACATTAAGAGGGAATGAAATACAGACAAAAGCTAAGGGTAAATTATTAACATTTTTAAAAAAAGTTGTGTACCATAACTGGAAAGAGGAGACATAGAAAGAGAAAGGAGAAACATGTGAAAAATTGCCTCTGGTTTATGGCAGCTGTTGAAAGAAAAGATGAAAGAAAAACAATAACTCGAATTAGGCCAGTGTCAAATGCCTGGGGATACCTGTAGAAACTACCATGCCTCTGGTTGTAGTTACAAAATGCCACAATGACTCACATTTGACTCCTAAAGTGTGTGTCTGTCAGGGTACGCCTGCTCTTGATTTTTTTGTTGTGAGCTGTTACGGCTAAATCACTTCTGTGGGCTGTGGTGCCTGAGGTGTTTCCATAACTCTGGTCACAAAACTGAGTGTCTGTGTACATGTGGAAGAACACTGTGTGCCACCACTGGTGGTAACACTGCATTTTTTCCTAGGCCTAGTGTAAAACACGCACAGAAATGGGTATGCACACCTTTCTGTAATTGTCTCTCTCAGTCCACTAGCCACACCCTTCATCACAGTGCTGGCTTTTGGTGTCAGAACCACCTGGGAGACAAAGAACGTCCCCTTCCTCCTGCAAGAGAAACATTGAGGGTTTAAATGTTATCTTTGCTGTAACTTTCTTTCTTTTTATTAGCGACCATATAAGTGCTACTTATATAATGTACTGCTTTACCTTTGAATTAATTACTTGGCATTTACTGCATTTAATCTTTTTAAAGCTTGCTTACTTGTAGCAGCATGCTGATGAAATCAGTAAGCAAAGCAAAGGCGCCTAAAGCAAGTGAAATTACCCGTACAGGCCTCTAAGCGCTGCAATATATCTACATCATGATAACATGACCCATTGTGTTTAAACCTTACGGCTCATTTGTAATGTTACAAACATAAAACCAAGTTAATGAAACACGGATCATTAATTAAAGTGATTAAAAAATGTTATGTGGGGAACACGACAGGGTAGAGGGATTTTACCCGATTTCATCCTATGTGTAGCATACACTGGTTTCATGGATATAAATGTACCTGCGGTCAGTGATAGATGCCTGCAGAAACTGAATCAGCTTCTCCGGGTCAGTGGTGTTGGCCCAGGGAGAAGGCATCATCTGGCCCGGCCACAGGAAGGGCACCTCCAGGGCCATGGGATGGTGGTAGAAGACAAGCACCTGGTACTCCTTCTCCCACAGATACTGCAGAGTCACCTGAGTATGGGAGGAAGGTGTTCATAGTAGCAAGAGGTTATAAACTGAAGAACACAAAAAAAACAACCTAAACAGATAGCTGACATACTGACAGCTTAGTCCTGAATTTCTGAATTAATGAATTCCTCTCAGATCGACACATCTTCAATATTCAGTACTGACTTATCAGAGAAGGGGTCAGATATGTTATTTTTTAAGTCAGCGACTCAATAAAACACCAACAGAGAGCTGTAAGTGAACCAAACTACATGTAAAATCTATTTCAAGTGAATTACATTGACTCTAACGTGATGATACATTTCTGATAGCGTTTCACAGATGTAAAAATTGTGAAACTGTCTCCCGCAAGTTGAATTCTTAGAAAATACATGCTTATGTGTATAGCTGGTCATCAGCAGCATCTTTTATGGCTACATCTGATGAAAGAAATGCTGGATAGCAATATCAATTAATCATAAGCAACCGGTAACAGCAATGAGATAGATGATCCTCAGGGAGTGTCAAATTACAGCAAAAATAAACCTTTTCATCACAATCCCAAGATGCATACATTTCACATTTTCTTTTCCAGCTGATTATTTGAGCTGATTTATTTTTTTGAAAAATGGGCCTGCAGCTGAATATCACTTCTTAAAATAGACCAAACAAGTGCTGGAGAAGAGTGCTGAAGTGGATTAATTTCAAATAGCAAAGCAACTGTGGGCTATAGAGAAGACAAGGGAACAGCAGATAAACTTACAGTCACAGGTCTTCATTTGTCATCCACGAAATTAAACACTGAGAAGAAGCTCATTGTTTTCTCAGAACCTTCTAGTCACTCTTGGCCTTTTTGGCCTCTTTTTCTTTCACTCAGCTGCTGCACCTGTCGGGAAGGCGCTGGATCTTAAAGTGGTGACAGCAATTGTGGACAGTTCATGAATTGTAGGGCTAACTGGTATTGCTTATTTTAGGTTATTCAGTTACAGGTGAGAGCGGGAGATGAAGATGGGCCACAATTGGATGGGGGGAAAAAAGAATTAAAAAATCCAGAAAAGCCAGCAAAGAGTCAAATCTCATCTTAGGGAGACTTTTCTACTTGTCTCCTAAGCAAATGGGCATGTTCTGAGTGAAAAAATGAACTATGATTAAAGATGTAATAACCATAATTCTACATCGGTACTGATCAAAACACAAAATCACTGTTGTGCGGTGCTGAGAGAACAATAATTGCTCGAGGCCTTTTGAACTCAGCTAAATAAGATGCTCTTGGTAAGATGAAAGAAGCATCAGAAAAAATGTTCAGCTGCTCCTACTTCACGTAACTGCTTATGACCCCCCACGTAAAAAGT
>VOQK01004015.1:0-10605 GCA_015052645.1 Benitochromis conjunctus | reverse complement strand
CGTCCGTCAGTCGATAAACGTTGGTACTCGGGAGAAATGTGACGTTTCGACACGCACTTTGTCGCGTCGCGTAGCTAGCTCGTTCTAATCGTCATGTTTATGATTGAACATCCGGACACTGCGTTATCGTAGTTTCGACTAATAAAACAGTTTATGGCTAATGTAGTTTGGCAGTGATGTTAGACTTTACTTTGTGAACTTACCTGCTCAATCGCTGAACATTTTACTTGTTTCTCCTGAATACACAACAAACAATACTGAGGAAGAGTCAAGACATCTGCTAACATAAACATAACAAATACGGCTTTTTCTATAAATAATGATAAAATATAAAACCAGTCATTTTTGGCCATTTTTTTTTTTATTTCAGAAATTTGAGAAGAAGTATAACAGCGAGCTGGCGAAGGGTGCTGTCTCCAAAGAAACAAAGTTTGAATATGCTTGGTGTTTGATCAGGAGTAAATACTCACAGGATATCAAGAAGGGGATTGTGCTTTTGGAGGGTAAGTTCATCCAGTACAGGTTATGTACTTGTAATGTTATTACTTTTCTGTTGGGGTGTACTGCAAATCCAGATAGCTGAAGTCATGAAAGTAGCTCCCTTTTTACCTGGCTAAATCACCAAGGCAACTGATGCTGAACACATAACCAGGGCCCTGTAATACAAAGAGAGTTTAACATGGTCATGATTTCTTTCCGTTATTGGGATTCACTTACCCTTACTTTGGGAATCAGGATAAACAGTTACAGGAAGCTGGTTATCAACTCGTAAAATTAACCTGAGCTTTCCCTTGCACATTCACACGAAAGGGGTGGTGATTACAGCATCTGACCAATCTAAAAAGTCTTTCACAGATCATGTGACTCTCCTTCCAAAGAAAATGATGTTATGAGTGCCACCTACTCCAGTCAGAGCCATCAGATGATCATAAAATGGTGATCAAAAATCTCTAAAGAACCTAAAAATACGACGACAAAATGCAACATCGTTAAACATGGGATTTAGCTCACAGAGCAGTAAAATAAACATTTTAGTTCCAGTGAGTATTTTACTACTTGATGCACTCTCAGTGCAGCTGTTTATGTCTGAGGTAACAGCTGCACATTAAAGCTCTGAAACTTAAAAAAAAGCCAATTAAGTATTTCTGAGGTGGATGTTGACATTTGAGACTCGACAAAGGAAACCTGTCACATGTTCAGATGTGTTTGGTTAAGAAGTCTCTAAAGTGTGTTCTTAAAGATTTCTAGGCGCATCGGGATAGTTAATTGGCATTGCTACATGGGGGGAAAAAACAAAAAGTGTTACACCTAATCTATCAGTTATAATGGTAACTATAGTAACTAAAATTATAGAAATGTCCTTGGATTGTAGACCTGGTTTAGGTTTACTGATGACTCTTTTCCATTGACCCAGTACTGGTGCTGTACTGAGTCAGTTTTTTCTTTGCCCATTTTGACAACAGTTCAACATGAGCATGTACATCGGCGCAGTAGTTAAGTCTAGCTTCTTTCAATTTTAGGAAACTGACAAAGGTGACAGCAATCCTCTCATCTGGAGACAGTAATGGCTGCTTTTATTATGTCTCAGCTGGATTGTTGTAATGCACTTTATGTTATGGTTAGCCACCTTCCCTGTCACCTCAACATTGGTTCAAAATGCTGCTGTGTGTCCCTGGACACATTACACGTATTCTGGCTGCCTGTGCACTCTAGAGTCCATTGTAAAGTTTGTGTATCTGTTTTTAAATCCTTAAATGTTCTAGGCCTGTCTTTCTCTCTGAGCTGCTTTATCACTACCCTCCTGTCTGAGCTCTCGGGTCACCTGACTTGTTGCTCCTACATGTACAAAAGCTCAGAGGGGACAGAGCATCCTCTACTGCTGCCCCTAGATTATGGACTATATTGCCTTTGCACATTAAACAGTCACCTACATTGTCACTTTCAAAAACCCATCTTAAATCTTTCTTGTTTTTATTGTTTTATACTGGCTTGTTTTTATTTTATCGCAGTTTTTATTGGTGCTGTTTTTACTTATTATTATTTATTTTTTGTGTACAGCACTTTGTGTCTGTTGTGGCTGTTTTTAAAGTGCTTTATAAATAACGTTGGTGTCCTATAAACTATTTCCAACTGATAGTTTAATTTTTTGTTTGTTTTGTTGTTGTTTTTCTGTAGTTATTTAACTACATTGTTAATGGCCAACAAAAAGTGTAAGATGTAAACTGTGGTCTCGGGGAAGCTCACATAAAAACTTTACACTAAACAAAGACTTGCAACAAAAGTAAACACTATTAACACATCAGACAGAAATAAGTTAAAAGTGGTCGCAGAGCTGGTTTGGTTTCAGCTGTTGTTTGATATGAGCCTTGAATGTGTGATGAGTAGAGCGCTCCTTTATTGCCATTGATAGGCTGTTCCTGTATTTAGTTAGTATTGTGAGTAATGACAGCACAGTTTGTCCAAATGTAGTTAACCTATAAAGTACCTCACAGTCCCCTCTAGTGGTGGCCCTAGTGCTAAACCCACAGTCTGTGCTTGCAGTAAGAAATAAAGGAGGTTGGCATGTCCATGTAAAATTTTATACATAAAACAGTCAGACTTCAATTTTTTAACATTATTAAAACTCAGGGATTTGTGTTTCAACGTAGCAAAAAAAAAATCATGGCTTTTTTTTTTTTTAGATTGAGTCTATTAAGTGTTGTTTCAGCTGTTAACAATCAGGTATTGAAACAATAAGCAATACAAATAAAAGAATCATACAGTCTAAGTGGCGATGACCGTCAGGGTCTAATTTGCTTACATTTCTGTAGATCACATTTAGTAACATGAACTATGTAACAGGTGTTTGGGCAGTTTCCACAGGATGACAATCACAGCGGACAGAAGCTGTGAGTGTCATCAGTGAGTCATAGCGGCAGCTCCTCCTGCGGTCACTGAGGTCAGCGTCTCCAGCTTTGGGCCCAGCAATTTTGTGGTCTTTTACTTTCTGTATAAATAGGTGGAACTGGTTCTGGATTAGGCACCAGCGCTGTGTCATTGGAAAAGCTCAGCAAAGCCAGCTCCATTACCAGCACAGCGATGATTCGTGTAACTTGTGACTTTTTGGCTTCTGTGTTTTTTCAGCTTTCCTAGTTTGAATCAGTGTTTGTTTGTTTGTTTGTTTGTTTTTCTCGTAGAACTGGTTCAGAAAGCATCAAAAGACGACTCCCGGGACTTTTTGTTCTACCTTGCAGTGGCTAACTACAGACTCAAAGTGAGTGGCATTTGTTGGTGGATTTTCTTCTTCTCGGTTCAGGTTTATGGGAGCCATAATGAAAACACAGACCCGCAAAAATCGCTACTTTTGTATCACACTGCTTTTGATCTTCAGATAAGAGAGGGGGCAAAGGTCAAATCTGACAAACAGAGCAAAATATTTCTCTCTCTGCCTCTACTTCTTCCTGCTTCCTGCTCCTCCCTAAAAGTATGTCATTTTACTGATTGGTTCACATTTACACAGAGGGTTTTTCTGATAGGTCTAATTCTAAGATACTGCTGGTGCGTCCTTACATACGCTACTAGGAAAATGTTTCCTTATCACACCCACTTCTCTGTAAAAGGAAAGTAGTTACCTGTATTTCGGTACAATAATGTGCTCATCTCTGATCTCCCACTCACTGTACTTGGAAGATATCTAATCAGGCCTTTAAAGTCTGCAGGTCACGATGACCTCCGTCTCTTCTGTGCCACCCTTTGCACAATAAGCATACTTGAACACTTTTTACCTGACGATCTTCAACACATGATGGATTTCTTTCACGTTTTCCTGCATGAATACAAAAATCATTTTTAATGATGCCAGAGATACATGCCATTTAACGAATCTATGGAAAATTTTTGTTACGAAGCTGCCGGTTACCCTGCCCGCATTCCCAACGAGCCAATCAACAGCTGAAGCAGTAAACAAACGAACCAATCACAGCCATGCAGTGAGAGCTTCATGGCAGTTTGAACTCTGTGGTGGGAGACATAAAAAGACGTAGATAAGCGCACTTATCTGTATCCTTGGTTTGCTGTATCAATTTCTCAGCATGTGTTGCGAGTGCTCTGGACGGATGACGTTGATCATGGTGTAACCTGGATGTGGATTGCAGGAGGGGAAAAAAAGCTTTTAGAGCCTTTATTATGGGGGCAAAAAGTCCCACTGACCGCTGCAATTACAGGCATGGCTCTAACTCCCCATTAATTTAGATAACTGCTTTGGAGGTGTTAGTGGGGTGGCTGTCGAGGGAATAGAGCTGCTTTTGGAAGGACTTCTGTAAACTAGACTTTCTCTTCTCCCTCCAGGAATATGAAAAAGCTCTCAAGTACATCCGCGTTCTCCTAAAGAACGAGCCGGGGAACAAGCAGGCTCTGGAGCTGGAGAAGCTCATCGATAAGGCTTTAAAGAAAGGTAAGAAATGGATTCATAATACAAGTGATCGTGTTTTGAAAACTACATCCTGACCTTTTACCTCATGTTATCTAGATGGCCTTGTCGGCATGGCGATTGTCGGAGGAATCGGCCTTGGCGTGGCCGGCTTAGCGGGCCTCATCGGCTTGGCCGTGTCAAAAGGAGCTGCCAAATCCTAACCTGGGTGTGTGACAGAATATCGACGCTTTGCTGGACTCACACCCTGACCGGCCTGCATAAAAATAACAATAAAGCTTTTGTACTAAAAGCTTGGAAAATGTATAATTTTGATTTGAGGCTGAATATAAACTGCATTATTTAAAAGATTTGAATATTGCCGGCTGTAACAGGGTTGAAAATCGTCGTACACACATTTATTCACACACTAATAACCTGTCACTTCCTCATTTCTTGTTTAAACAAACTAGAATAGACGAGGTGCCGTTTAACCCTTGTATAATTTCCATGCTGTGCACTTCAGCCTAAATATTTACAGTTTGTAAAAAGAAAACTTGTCCAGATGCATAATTTTGCTTCAGGTGTTGTTCGTTGCACTGATTTTTGAAGCGTTACAGAAAGTGTTACTGATGAAGCGGAAAGTGAAGCCTGTAATCGGAAGAGGGAAGAGAATCGTTTGTTTGGTGGTGACGTCTCGGTGACTCTGCCATAATTCTGCTGCTGAGGAGGCAGTGAGCAGATGTTTGCATTTACTCTGGACATGCAGTTTCTTAAACTTAAAGGGATGCAGCTCTTCTAATGGAACCTAAACTGTTTTTATGTTGTGTAAAAAGCATTTCCTAACATTAATAAATGGGTTGTTTTCCATCTCTACAAATAAAATAATTTTCAAATGAGAGATTTGTGTCATCTGCTGTTGCTATCTCAGAGTAACACACACACACACACACACACTGAAGTGGGTTAAAAGCTATCCTTTCAATTCTAGTGCAGCACGAGTGAAAGTAAAGTGCATCAAAGTACCACAAATAAGTTTGATTAAATGTATTTAGTCAGAACAGTCATCGAGTTAGTGCCTGACTGGTGATTGCAAATACCCTTGCTGTTACAGAGATGCAGAGTCCTCATTATAATAAAAGGATGTTAAAACATTGAGCAAGTTACCTGGATAAATATATTGTAATGTCATGATATTAAGAAAAGTTAAACTCTTAATTTTGTCTTTACTGACATAATTAGCCAATTTTGTTTGGAATATGTATTAACAAGTCACATTTTAATCGTGCGTTGAAGCCTTTTATTCACCTTACATTCACGACCAGCTCACAATCATGTCTTCGGACTGTGGGAAGAAGCTGGAGTACCCACGCAGAGAAACCCACACAGAAAGGATCCATGAAGCTGGCATTCAAACCAGGAGCCTTAAAGCAGTGGACTGCGCTGCTGTGCTTTATTTAAAAATAATAACAATTTAATCAACTAATTAAATGAATCTAATTTTAAATAGACTTAAAAATCCTTTTATCAAATTAAAGATAACTTTAAAAACATGTTGGATACTTTTGCAGCTATTTTCATATATTTGAGACCGTTTACTAACACTATGTATGTGTAATCTTTTTATTCGTTTGCTATTTGATAGTGAACCGATAATCTGACATAAGCCATAAGAGAGTAGAGACGTCCAAACAAAATTCTTGATCTTTATACGATTCAGCGACTTCGGTTTAAAATGAGTTCATTAATAAAGTAAAAGAAATCACGCGATGATGTTCCCATCACTGTCACACGTCACACAGATGTTTGAAGCATAGAAAACGTGTTTGTATTCAGATCAACAGACACGATTAACACAGCAGCTGTGTGCGCGGTGTCAAAGCTGTGGGTCCCGTTGAGCCACCGGCTCGCTCCCCTGACGGCTCCCGGTCCACCGGACTGGTTTGTTAATGAGCGGGAGCGCGCACACGCGAGCTTCCTCTCACACCAAATGAACGTTAATGCATTTTGCTCCCTTTCTCCTTATTATTAGAACGGATATTTATGTTCACGCATCCCTCAGTATTAACACGTGAAGTCCACAGCAGGCTCCGTGTCAGAGTTTCCTTCCTACTTCACCTTTGCGCACTTCGGCACAGCAGCCAACAGGACCAGTATCTCGGTGTTCTTCTGCACCCAAGCTGCTCACAGGTTTATATGAAGGACCTGTTTGTGCTCCATCAAAACTGTCAGGGCTTTATTGAGACGAGAGCAAGTTTAATGTCATTATATTTTATAGTTTTATGGGACTGGTGTTGCATAGGTGTCAAAATTTTCCATTTTCAAGTGCTCTTTTTTTCTTTTCTTTTTTAAACAGAGCGAGAAATTTTCAGCATAGCATTTTAGTCACAACACCGTCTCAAACCAACCAACCTCTGATTTGCATAAAAAAAAAACATTTAACATACGGAATGCTGTGAAATTTTAGTTTTACTGGAACACATTAATAAAAAAAAAACAACCTTCAAATTCCAAAACGCAACTTGTGACAATTTTTGACTGATAAATAGTTGAATTACATAATATTGTAAAATTAAACACATAGAATAATTTTAACATCAAATTTTTTGTCACAAAAATTAAGAAGAAATTGTGATGGTAGTTTAAATATACAGCATATAATGATTGTTCATTTTAGCATCATATATCTCTTAAAAGAAAAGGGCATTTAACCATTTTTATGTCATTTTTCTTGCACATTGAAATCAGAGGCAGTATTTAAAAATTGTTATATCAAAATAGAAACTATTAAAGATGAAAACCTGAAATGTTACTGTCCTTCCTCGCCATCAAAATAAAACGGGGTCTGTAATTCGGGAGAGATGCATCAACAAATGTCTGCGTATTGGCTTATTAAAATATGAAGTCCTGCAAATTTGAGCACACAACTTCTGAACAGTATAGTTATACTGCACTATAATGCTAAAATAAAAAAATAAAATGCTTTTAAACATTAGTTTATTAGTCAGAAAAATGTTCATGAAGGATTGAGCAAATAGAAGAAAATTCTGGGATTTCTAGGGCACGCCTGTAAGTGTAACTGAGAACAATTCCTATAATTAAGAGCACCTCCCTTTCTCCAAGGCCCTACCCCTGTTCCTGTCATTATCTCACTGATTTCATAGAAAGTGGGTCCTCGGGACTAATGCACATACTGTTTTATTTAAGTTCCACATCACTCCAACACAGGACAGTTTATAATCTAGACATGGTTTGAGATGAAGACGAACTGTTTGAAGCACACGGTGTAAGAGCGTCTTATGTTTCTGAAAGGAAACCCATGAGCCAGGATGTTGAAATATTCAAGCATTTGTTTTTGTTTTTTTACCATAATCACAAAGATTAATCGATTAATCAAAGTCCGATATGAAAGCCCATTCTTATCAATGTCATTTATTAACTATTAGATTTACAATCAGGGATTTGGTGGACACTATGAGACAGCTTGTATTGTGTTTGTCATCTAACTCTCTGAGCGTTTAACCCACTCTCGAGTTCACTCACTCTCCATCATCCTCATATCTTGACCCTCGGAGAGATTCAAACAGCCGACATCTTTTTACGACAGGGAGCTTTATGGAGGCTATCGTCTGTGTGCGGCGTTATCAGCGTGGTGGGATGTTACTTATTAACCCGGCTGAAAGGACCGAAACTCGGACAGGCCTGAGAAAACAATCATTTTTTCTGGTGTAAAATAGATGATCATGTAGGTAAACAATTAGATAAAATAATATCTGATGAAACAAATATCCAAACAGAGGAGCAGAAAATAGACACAATGTCTAACTGACCCCCGAGCTGTCTCCAGGCTTTTCCCACGCGCACTTTAAACACACTTAAACATCAATGATTCATGAGAGTTGGTGTAACCCAGCTCAGCTTCAGTGCCTCTGAGGGCCAACGTCCATCAAGTACCCAGCGGGTTTAACACAGATACTAATGTGTAATCACCGCGAAGGAGCGGGAATCACATGTGTGCATGCGTAACTACACTGTAAATTAAGGTTATTGTATAATCCAGTTAAACAGCAGTAAAGACACAAAGAGAGGCGGTAAATTTGACTTTTTGTCACGCTTTTATTGTGCTGTTCACATGTCATATTCATAATGATGTGAAAGTGAGTCTGTCTTTGTACGCGGGGCTGGGTCATGGTGAAACAGAGGCCAGAGGCATCTGCCATACACCGGGAACAAAGGCTGTTTTGTGGCGCAACCGATCACAGAGCGCTCACAAAACTTTACAGGAGCAGACATCAAAATGAAGGTCGAGTCCGCAGATTGTCAGCGCCGAGTAAAGGGTGTCGGAATTATGGAAACACTCTTAACCCTCGTCCTTCACATTCAATTTTTAATTTCTTGTGGGTGTGTGGTTTTAATCTGGCATTAACATAAAATATTTTCAGACACGGGTGTGTCCGTGAACTCGCTGACACCGTGTGGGTGCTGCCCAATCACAAGATAAGTTTATTGTGCCGTCAACCTCTTTTTTTAAACTTTATTTCTAAAATTAGAACAACAACAACACAGGAAATGGACAAACAACACAGGAGGACAAGTTCAAACAAACAGGATAGAAAGGAGGTCACGTGGTACAGGGACGTATGGACGTAATGAACTACATCCACACCATCATCCTGATGGATATAGTACACTGAAGAAGTATTTGCTGAAAAGTACTTCCTGATTTCTTATTTTTAGTATATCTGTCACAATTAGATAACGTGTAAATACAAAATGTAGTTTTTAAAGGATGATTTCTTTTATTTAGGGGGAGAAAGCTATCCACATCTGCATGTACACAAGAAATTGGAACAAAATAAACACATATATAAATAGATGTGTAGTCCCAAAAATATGAAGTACTAATAAAGAAAAGGAGAGGCTTATTGGGAAACTTTGAAATGGAATAAAAAAGAAAGACAACAGATATGACCTTTATTTATACAGTAGACAGCAGCCAACTAGTGTTGTACACGCTGGCAGTCAATGACCTGGTGACATAGGCATGCTGCACACCTCTTGAGACTACATCAGTGGATTCAGAACAACGTCACACAAAATAAGAAAATAAATACAAAGAGAAAACAACAACAACAAAAGGAGAGAGCACACAGAGGGTGATGTTTTTATGAATAATAATGACATCATATGTCACATATTAACACACATCTCCCATCTGTGTCACCCCACCTTCATTTCCTTATAAGGTTTGTGGATTTTCCACCATCTGCTAACACGGCTTTTGATCATTTTTCATTACACTTGGATACAAATGGTTTAAAATGAAAGATTGTAGCTTTCTGGAAAGTGAGTGGAAAGTGGAAGATTATAGCAGCTCTTTGAAGCCAAGTTTCGACCCGTTGCTCATCGGGACAATGCTAATGTTAATGTTTACCCAAGCATACCAGCATTTGCTAATTGTTTTCTAGACTTGAGTAATAAAACCAAGAAGTAGATTTCTGCGAGGAAATCTCACCTTGTGAGTCTGTTTGTGCGTATCTCTGTGTGTCATAATGGCAAACTGAAGACAGCGTTCAAGAAAACTAACGCAAAGGTCAATTTGAATACTTTGGCATGTGTTTTCTGTCCATGGAACAGCATTGTAATGGTGTAAGATGCGGTCATGACATTTCAAAAGTGTGTCGCTGACACCTTCACTGATGGGTGCAGTCTGCACTTGTGAGATTCCTCAACAAGATGAGTTCAGGTTTTCAAGATATTATGGTGGCACCAAATCCAAATGTATTCTTTGTGTCTTATCTTTACTACATGTTATTACAAGAAAAAAAATCATACCAATAAATCCAATAGACACCATCTGGACCTGTGTGGCAGACTTATAGACCTGCCATTCCCCGTGGGTGTATATATCTCACTGATGAAAAGCTGTGAATATTGTTCTCCAGTTTCAGCAGTTTCCTCTTAGCGTTGATTTGCATGTTTCAGTTAGACACTTAAGGGATGTGTAATACGCTAAACCATTTAAAGCAGCTGATTGGTTTTATTATGGCTTTTTGGGCGTGGCCAGATATGTTTGACTGTGGGCTGGCAACATGAGCAACAGTCCAACAACTGTCGTCTTATTTTGATACAAATGCTGCGAAATCCTGATTGGTGTAGGAGATGTGATGTCACCTTTTTTTTGCAAAGTACTAGTGCAAAGTACTAGTACTGCAAAG
>VOQK01004012.1:0-10000 GCA_015052645.1 Benitochromis conjunctus | reverse complement strand
CAATTAAAACTGGTGTTATGGCTCCGTCGAGGGCCAAGAGTGCCAAGACTTGCTTTTAAGGGATGCTGAATGAACTATAAAATGAGAGCTTTAGTCTTAGGTTAAAGTCTTTGTTGACACTTTATATTGCTAAAGTTCTCTCACTGGACACCTGAGTAATTTGACATGTCGTTGTCTGTTTGACGTTTTTATATTAAAATGCCACAGCATTCTAAATTCTATAAGGCTTGACAGCAAATTACAATGAATCTGTTTATCTCTGTCACAGTTGCCTAATGGAATAGCTCACTGAGTAACACTTATTGTGACTTTTGTGAAACTGACACAGATCCTACACACACACTCTCTCTCCCATTATCCCTTACTGTTTGTGCTTTCAAAAACCTCTGTCAGCTTTTTTTCTCCCTTCTTCTGTATAGTAATAAAAACAAAATCTAAAGCTGGAAATTGTTTTAAGCTACATTTTCAAACCCCTTCTTTAAAAGCGCATTTTTCATTTGCATAGATTTAGATGGGTATAAATTGGTGTGAGGGAATGAACAAATGCTTTCCATTGACACTTTCTAAGCTCTGGGTGGTCTTTGGCTCATTGATATGGCTGTCACTGTCTTTGTCTAATGACCAACATTACAGAGGGCATTTATACATACCGGACACTTTAGTAGGTACGCCTTGCTAGGTCTATGTTGGACCTCCTTTTGCCTTCAGAACAGTCTTAAATCTTCATTGCTTCAACAAGGTACTGAAAACATTCCCCATTTTGCTCCATGTTGACATGATAGCATCACACAAGCGCTGCTATTTTACCACATTACCCAAAAGTGCCCTATTTGATTGAGAGGCCAAAATGTTCCAAGAAAATGTCCCACTCTATTACACCACCAACAGGAACCTGAACCATAAATGCAAGGTAGGATGGATCCATGTTTTTATGTTGTTTACGCCAAATTCTAACCCTACCATCTGAATGTCGCGGCGGAAATCGGGACTCATCAGACCAGGCAGCGTTTTTCCAGTCTTTGTCCTGGTGTGGTCTTCCGCTGCTGTAGCCCATCTACTTCAAGGTTCAACCTGTTGTGTATTTTGAGATGCTCTTCTGCATACTTTGGTTGTAGCAAGGGGTTGTTTGAGTTACCGTTGCCCGTTTTATGTGGTCAAAGCCTCAGTTGTGTGCCTGATATAACCATATTAATAATAGCCGCTCTCGGTGACATCAGACAGAGCCAAAAGTATGAAAATTTTTAGAAACTTTTTCTTCTGTATATGTTGATCCATTGATCAACATCCATCCATAGCATCCATCAGCATAACAGTATATATGATAGAAAAAAGAGATGAAAAAAACCAACCCTGAATTACCCAGCAGCATTGCAAATCCTACAAGTACTTCAATATATAATAAAAACGCCTGTAATGTTTCATACAAGTTATTAACAAAAGAAGAAAAGACATTGGCCATGGACATATTTGAGTTAAGCACACATAATCTTTGTTTTTTATGTTTCATGTACAGGGGGCTCCAGAAATCATGCTTAATGAGCAATTAGAGCCAAAAAAATACTTTCATTTGGAACCGCTCCTCGAACATCACACTGGATCAGCTTCTCCCATGTGGATTAGTGGTTTGTAACCTCAGACAGGGTCCAAGGAAATCTGAATACACAACCTAACGCCATGACATTAGATGTTTTGAAAACTGTGTTTACTTGACAACATGGGCTATTTTCTCACACCGCTTTGTATTTTGCATGTGCAATCGCGTGAGGCTGAAGGGAAGGAGAGCAATCAATGATGGACACAAGGAATGAAGTATGGAAGTAGGGAGGGAGAGAAAACAAGTAAAGGTCTGGCAGGAGTTTGGAAGAAAATGCAGCTGGTGGAAGAATGAGTCTGTCCAAGTTTTTGTATTTTTTTTCCCCCCAGATCTCTGTCACCCTTTTGCTTCCAGTGCAGTCCCATCCCCCTTAAAAAAAGCTGTGTGTGTGTGTGTGTGTAAATGTGGTTCCATACATACCGCTATTCATGTTTGCATGTGTGGTTAGCAGATCTTGGTGCTTAAGCTCACTGACCCTGGAAGACAAGTAGGCCAGTACCCTCCCTCATTCATGCTCTGTCATTTATCTGTGTCTGATTGGCCCACTTTTTTCTCATCGCAGCATTTTGTTGTAGCAGAATGATCACCTTTTCATCCCGTGTACAAGAGGAACACATAAACGATGCTTTGCTTTCTTTCAATCATCTGGTAGAGGGGCTGAATGGAGTGGGTCTCAGTATTTTTCCTTTTTTGATTTTCCTTATTTTCTGTCATTGACTCCTATAATCATTCATGATTAAGTTATAAAAATAACGATGTCAATGAACGTGCAAGTAATCCGCGATCTTAAAAATGCTCTAATGTTGAGTTTCAAGAAGCTTTTTCTAACCTTTGCTCCCAGTGATGTCAGTGAGTCCCATTGTGGTTATTTTGTGAGCCAACTGTGACACCACCACAGCCCTGCCACCATTTATACAGGCACCGAGGGCGCTCCAGACTTGCTGCTGTGAGCACAGAGGCCCCACCCACCTCCTGTTGAAACCTTCTGTTTGAGAAGGGCATCCAGTCAGATGAAAGCTGGCTAATAAGGAGGGTGAAGGATATAAAAGAGCTGGTAAAAGAGAGTGTCTTTGTAAAGATGCAGTTTGAGTTAAATAAGTTTTATTTTGGACTGTGAGTGATGCAAAGCTTCAAGAATTATTCTGGAAATGAGCGTAACAGATTCCTTACAAATCTGTAAAGCCTGTCTTTGCTCTCACAATAGCTTTAACTCATCATGTCATTGATTCCACAAGTTGCTGTAAATATTCTTTTAAATTTCTGGTGCATACTGACTTGACAGCATCACTTCCTTTCTTCGGAGTTGTCAGCTGCATTTTCATGCTGTAAATCTTTTTTGTTTGCCATGTCCCAAGGGCTTCTTTTGGATTCAGATTCTGGACTAAACTCAATGCCTCGTGAAATTTATGACACCGGTGTGAGGAGAACAGTTTTCCTTTCAAGCCGTAGTGCAATTTAATATTAAAAGCAGTCATTTCAAGATGGTAAAGAAGTGAGAAGGTGATGCAACTTCTATTTAAACCCAAAACCATGATGATTGGTATTAAGGGGCTCATAATTTGCCACAGAAATATTTCCATTACCATTAAATCACCATGTCCACCATGTTGTATTCATGTTATATTAATGTTTTGTTCTGCACTGTTTTCAATGAAAGTTTGTGAGCTGTACCTTTTCTAAGAGTGGTGCAGGGTGCAGCTGTCACGCAGGTTAACCAAATTAGGCTTTGGGTGTCAAACATGTTTGAAGAGAGTACGGCTCGTCTAGTTTATTACAATCTTAGCCATCGACCAACAGCTGATTTAGAGCTTTTGTAGCAAAAGACCTGTGTTAGAGAAAAAAATACCCGAATGTGAAGGTTCCTGCCACCCAGAATTTCCATATAACCTTTGACACCATACTGATAAAGGCTAAAAAACACATTATCCCATACAATAAATGTGTTTTTAACCATAGTGTAGTGATAACATACTCAGTTAACACACAAAGGATTTGTGACTCCTCCCTGCTTCAAGATGGCCTAAATATTTATGCCAAATCAATAATATAGATCCATCTACTGTTGCGACCCTTTGCAAATAAGAGACCAGCCAAAGGAAGCTTTTTTTAAAATGTATTTTAAAGAACAAGTGTGTTATAATTAAGATGCATAATCAAATGAACCCAACAGCATAGATCTGTGCCCAGCTGTAAAAGTGTTTTTAGAGAAGTCTGCGGAAAAAAATCCAAGAACAAATTTGTCTCTATGTAACATGTACTTTTGTATAACACATTATTTTGTTCCACTATACTTTCAAATAACTGAAGAACAAGTGGATGACATCATGTTAGTGGAGTGTTTCTGAGGTAATGTTGACCTTTTTGGGGGGTTTTTCTCTTTCTGCCATCTCTATAAGTCCTTGAGCCATCTTGAATTACATTATTGATAATATTGATTTTTATTGATTTATTTATTTTTACTGACTGTGCAGACTGGATTTCATGACTTTGGGGGATGGGTGTCTTATATTTAATGACGCCTAACTCGAAAAATGAAGGAAAGGAAAACTATCTTGGTATGATACATTTTCATTAAATTTCCTGTGGTAAAGGCTCTCTGACAGTGGCATTTTTCTGTGTGTGTGAACATCGATATTATCAGTGTAAGAAATAAGACTTACAGGCAATGAAAACAAGTCTATTACTGTGAATATAAATATACTGAGAAATAATAAAAATGTCAAGGTAGAGGCTGAGAAATCAGTTCATTTAGGAACATGTATAACACATATACGGATTTAGAAAGGAAATACTTTTCATGCAACTGAGAATGGTTTGCAGCTCAAATGTCACACTGTCATTTTTAGTAATAATTAATACACCAAATCTCCAATTTCCCAGCAGGCCTGTGTGTGGGCTTAAAAAAAACTAGATCCTTTGAATGTATCTGTCTCTTTTGTATGTTCAGACATAAGTCTTTGAATGATTAAGATGAAAAAGTAATATCACATGGCCAACATCAAAGAGAGCCGCAGGGAAGGTTGTGCCTTCAAAGTCAAATTCATTACTCACTGCTGAACATTGATGAGTTATCATTTGATTGAGCTGTAGCATTAGCATTAGTCATACTAGATACGCACATGCACTCATCTGCGTCATCAGCCGACACTATTTTTGTTTTTTTCAATAGTTTTTCTCTTCCTTTTGAGAATTTTACACACTTTCCTTAGGTGTTCTGGTTTAATTTGCTGTCTGTAGCAATAATAACAACAAAAATAATGATTGATAACAGAGACCATACTGGTTTAACTGAGGTGTTTCTCTTTCGAGCACTAATGTGATTTTCCTGCTGCGTGTGTGTGTGTGTGTGTAATTTTTTTGGTGTGTATATGTGCTCGCCTGTGTTCTTGGCTTACTTGCTTGTGTGTAAGCCACTACTTTCCCACGTTGTGGAGTCGAGTCTCCCACAGGCATCCCTCCACGTCCCCCTCTCTCTCTTCTCTCTTTCTTCTCTTTCCCTTTCTTCTTCTCTCCTTCAGTCTCACTCCTCTCTCTCTTTCTTACCCCTCTCTCTCTTCTTCTCTGCACCTGTATTCAGGGCTTCAGCCCCAGCTGCTCCCATCTCAGCTCTGCGCTTTTGGCTGGAGCCCATGTTGCACTTGGCATGTCCTCTGAGACCCTGGGGCCACACTTGACGTGTGAGGGCCAGGCAGGCCCCCGCCCAGGGAAGGCCCCTGTGGCCGGGAGTTGAGAGCAGACGGAGGCCTGTGGGCTGGAGAAAGACCTGCTGGAATTCTGGGAGTAATATGCTGACTCATTCTTAGGCCTGCTGAGCAAGACATTAAGAAAACTGAAGAGAAAAAAGGGAGGAGATGTTAAAAAAGAAGCTATGTATAACTGTAACAGATACGCTATCTTCAATCATTTTAAAAAGAAATTCATGGGGGAAAGCTGTAACGCCAAGTGAGTCATGTTGCACATAGAGGTTCATGATTGTGGCACTTGTTCAGATTCTCTGGATTGAGCCATAAGTAAAGCTGTAATGTCAACAAACGTCAGGAACCTGTAACAGAAGTCTAACGAAGAGCGTAAAATGTTTTTTAAACCCTAATCTGTGGCACAATCAGCCAAACATTTATACATTTGATCAAGTTTCATGAGTCGCGAAGTAATGAAGTCAAAGTTATGCCTCTCCCACTCGTTTCTTGTAAACTTGAAATAATCTCTCGGAAATTTTACCAAGATGGCTGCCAAATGGCTCAAATTTCTTCTAGGAGACCTTTGTGATGCTGTAAGTAATGAATGAGTGTTTTTATTGAATACTGTAAAACAATTATCAGTGTTAATCTTAATGAAATCTCCAAGTTTGATTTTATTGTTGGTTCTTAATTACATAAGTACTTGCTACAGTTTCTATCAGTTATGGTAACATCGCATTTTCCAGAGTAATCTCCACTATTGCAGGCTCCTAGCAAATGTTGTTATACTTTAGAAGACACTAGATAATAAATGAATCATAACATAAGGTCTTAGTTATAATATTAGAGTACAAACAACAGGGTGTTTGTAGCGTTCATACGTATCAAAAAGCGGCTCTTGGTTAGGGTTAGCTGTACTTGATAACTTTTCATTTAATAATGTGCATGTGTGCAAATTGTTGAGATAGAAACTGCAAAAGTTTCCAGTGCGCGCTGATTTTCCTGTCCAGCGTCATCAAGCTTCTTGGGTTCCCCAAATTCCCACACGCACCCAATCAGTTATTAGGGCTGCAGTGCCAAGTAGGATGTTGCTCTATAGAAATGTGGACACAGAAAAAAGGAAAGCTGTATATCTCTAAAGGCAGTTTCAGTTTTCTACAACAAGTCGTTGTACAAGACAAAGATGTCACTGTATTTACGAAGTTTACGAAAAAATTAAATACAGTTTGGGAACCAGACTCGAGTCAAGACCCATTTCCATAAATCTTAACTGCTGCTATCCATTTGTGTCGACCACATATGGTGTCTGTATGCCCTCGTGAGTATAAGTGTATATTGGCAGAGAAAAAAAGAGAACAGCGCGGCGGATATTAAAAAAAAAAAGAGTCTCTTCTCTTATTAGTTTTCCCACTATTTCTCTTTCCTTGTCCTCAGTCCAGGAGACGTTCTCAGCCCTTCTCCTACTGACCCGGGAGGGGGGGTATCACACACGCAGACCTCTAAATCTGCTCAGTGACAGCTCAGTCCCACTCTGTCAGGACCCAAAGAAAGAGAGAATAATCTATGTTTGGGGCAAGAAGAAAGAGGAGAGGATATATGTCCCTGCGCTTTGTTTTGCATGCCTGAGCTGAGATTCAATAGCACTGCATTTTTCAAGTGGTTGGCCAACAGGCTATTGTGTAGTAATTGACCCTGATGAAGTGGTGGGCCTTTAATTTGGAAATGGTGTAAACGGTGAGAATTGATAACTTGACTCATTATGTTAGAGCCAGTTCCTTCCCCTAGCATCTGTTTTTAAAGCGGATGTAAACCTTCGTTTAAGGGGAATGGTAAACACATTGATTGTCCAATGTCCTTTAATGTGCACTCCTGATCTGCTATATAATGCGCTAACTAGTTTTGTGATAAATTTTCTCTTCTCGCTAATGTTTTTGTTTTGTTTTTTTTGTCAATTTCAGGTACCATTATCCTGTTCCTAAGATCTTCTACGTTCAGCTGTCTGTAGGGAGTCATGAGTTTATTGGTGAGGGACGCACTCGCCAAGCAGCCAGACACAACGCTGCCATGAAGGCCCTGCAAGCCCTCCGCAATGAACCCATCCCTGAACGGCCACCACAGGTAAACACGCAGGAAAACATTGAAACAGGAAGGTTACAGTAACTTCATATTTCCCAATGTTTAACATGCACTTACTAAGTTCTTTTGACTTCTGCCTGAGTCTTATTGAACTTGCATGTGAAAGTTTTTAGACTGCTGGCAACTGCAATACTTTTACTGTCACTCATTCAGCGGTGCTTTCAGTTCATTTTTACAACTTAGCAATAAAAGGCTGATTTTCTGAAAATCTTTTGAATGTGATAACTCGAGAAGGAAGTCACCTAGGATTTTCAAATTGATGGTAAATGGACTGGTTCTCATATAGGGCTTTCCTACTCTGAGAACTTTTATACAACTTGCCTCATTCACCCATTCATACAAGCACTTATTTCTACACTTTTCCTATGTAAGTGCTTTCTATCTAACATTCACACACCGATGCACGCTCCGGATGCATCGAAGAACAACTTGGGGTTTGTATTTTGCCCCAAAATATTTGAAAATCGATACTACTGGTGCATCTGTTAGGAGGTTGATGGGTAGCACTAGCAGCTGCCAGTATTTTTAAACATGACTATAGTTTTATTTTGCATTTAGAGCTATTCGTGAGAAGCTGCAATAATTTCAAAAATTGTAACTCAATAATTATAATCTTGCATAATGCTAAACTAAGGAAAACAGTGGTTGGCCCTCATGACCGTGTACAATTAACTTACGGTCTTGCTGCCTTTGAAATGGTTTCTTCGATGGGGACGAGTTTGTGGCCACTCACAGTCAAAGCAACACTATGATAAAACACCAATAAGACACAGTCGGACTACAATCAACTTTACTTTGATTTGGTTCAGAAGTAGGGTTGACTAGAGTTCAATGACTGGACAGTAGTGGACTTTTATGTGCATGAGGATTAAGCTCTGTCGGACTCATCTCTTTTTGTGAGAAAGTGTTTTCAATATCCAGTGTACTTCTTTAGTGTCTTTATCCTTATTCTGTGGAGTGCACACACATGGAGTTGGCTTGTACTCAGTATTTGGGCATGTGGAAATACACTGAAAAAGAATTGAAACTAGTGGTGTTCAGTACCATGAGTTTCCTACTAAACCGATACCAAATAAAAGCCCTGGCTGCTATTCATGATATAAATCTGATACCTGTTCTGTACAACAAGTATCACTGTCAGTATCAACGCGACGGGTGTTGCTTTCACCTAGTGTAGCAGGACCTACTACAAAGGCAGTTTTGAGTACTTTAGTAGGTCTTTATATGACTCTTTGGAGGTCTGGATGGATTTAATCACATACATTCACAAAACCTTGCAGCTTTGAGAATCCTCCAGTTTTAAATATTTCTTCTGTATCAAAGTCATTCAGTGGGAGCTGTAAGTCGATCCAATTATAGACAGCTTAAAGGGAGCATTCAGTTAAACTGGCAAACTGAATTTTCTAAAATGTACACAAATACAGCACAAATCAACAGAATACATGCTTTCCAGCACCCACAGTCTTGGACATCTTATGGCTGCTCTCTAAGCTCTGGCAAAGCTAATAAACACTCAGATTGTTCTTCTGTTATTTGCAGCCTCATCCGCAGCTTTCATCCTACCCACTGTTATGAACGCCTTCATTAATTAAAGGTGGATGGATTTTTGCTTTATTTTGATTTGGTGTTGCTTAGAGGATGCTTCTAAATCACGTTTTGTAATATTTCTGCAGTTGCTAAGATGATTGCATATTCACCTTTCATCAGATTGAATCCAGACCCACCTCAGCTCTAATTATTCCAGTGTTTAATTTAAGCCCTGCAATCTCCATAGTTTTAGTTTGCACCTGGCACAGGGTTTTTTTCTGTTCCCCTGTTTCTTTTTTCTTGTGCTTTTCTTTCTGCCTACTCCCAGTGTCATTGTACCTTTCCAGAGTTTCCCTCAGGCATAGCTGTTAACTGTTGTTATCATCTCCCACCGGAAATCAAATTACCCCATATCCTCACAGCCTGGCATCGCTGGTGGTTATTCAAAACGCTTTGGCTCTTCTCACTTGCCTGCCTTGCTGTCTTGTGGCGTCGGCCTCCATAAATGAGCTCTTTGTTTGCTGCTGCTTCTGAGTCTTGATTTACAAATTGAGGAACATTCTGTCTACAGTATACGTCTTTCATTCTGTGTCTGCATGAGTCTGTGTGATCCTACATGTGTAAGTGGGCGCCCTCCGGCATAAAGTGTTTCTTTTCACCACGGGCTGTCAAACCTTTATTTTGAGGAAGACCGCAGGTAAATATCAATGACACTGTAATTAGGCTGTTTATATACCAGTGGGGCAACAAGATATATTCCCGGGAATCATAAAACACCGGCAATTTTAATGATTAAATACTTAAATGAATGACTAAATCCCCACCAGTGAGTTTAGCTTTGAGCTAGCCTTCATTTCTTTATATTGTGCTAGGAAATCGGGAAATAGGTGCAGTGATCTATTAAAACATGCAAACATGCATGGAAATGTATTCTTACATGATTTCTACAACATAGCCTGAACTCTCTTAGAAAAGCTTTCTTGTCATTTCTTTAAAGGTACAGTAAGTAATTTTTTTTTTTCTTTCAATGGAAGAATCAGATACAATACTCATAAATATACATAGA
>VOQK01004003.1:14688-28097 GCA_015052645.1 Benitochromis conjunctus | reverse complement strand
ACCAAACACACACATCCACACATGTGCAAAATCACTAAGTGCAATTTTGTTGTTCTGACAACGTTGTAGTGCAATAACAATAAGGGTCATTTTATTCCTGACAATGTAGCATCTTATTCTGTTGTATATAGTATCCTATTCTCATTGTCTTATTATTCTTATCTTATCCTATCCCATTGTTTAGCTTAATTTTTACTACTGTAACTTGCACTGTCCACTTTCTGCAAATTTCCCACGTGTGGGACTAATAAAGGTCTATCTTACTTGTGTGGAAGTGATAGACAGGTATGCTTCTGAAAGTGAGTGGTAGGTGTTATCAGTGTGACTTTACCCTTAATTAGTTTTCCCATCGGAAGTAGAGTTGTTTACGTGACGTGCTTGCCAGAACAGTCCCAAACAGACTGTTTATTAACAGACCAATTCTCGCCACAGTTTTAGGGTGAGCTAGAATAGGGATATGGTTACAATAATACGAATAACAGCGCAACAGCGTAGAGACAATGATGATAACCCTAATAATTTCATTGCATCAAAATGTGGCCTATTGATTCAAAAAACAGAAATCGCAGCAAAGTTCAACATTTACTTAAACCGCAATTCAATCATCTAAGCAGCTTTACTCATGAAATTATAACAGTTGAATTTATATGCAGTGAGATTTACTGATGTATGATCAAAGGGGAGATTTGTGCCATAAAGTCATGAAAAGTAGGTGGCATCTGATCTACTGTAACCTGTTGAGCTAAGCTGTCTTTCCAGCTCCGCTCTCTGATTTTTTTTTTTTAAACACATGTTGTCAAAGTGATTTGATTTCAAATGTATTTTGGAAATATGGCCATACATTTTTCAATTAGCAGAAACTTGATGTCAGCAGTGCGACAACCTGCACTGACCTGACCTAATTTCGCCCTCATCCTGATTCCTGACCTGGGAAGGGAGAGAAATATATTTTTGTTTGTCTTCTTGTTTTATTGAATTCCTTCTAGGATTTTTATCCAACAAGTAAAGTATGCATATTATGCACACACACAAAGATACATGCAGCTATTACCCATTTCTTGTTTTTATATTTAAGATAATTTATTCTTGAATAAAGACATTGATCTGACACATGTAAAATGTAGCCAGTAGTGTTTATTGTTATCATCTTGGGCTGCAGTTGGCTTCGGAGGAAGGGGTTGGTCTCCCATGACATGATGAAAAACAATTATCTGGGGTACATATGTTTTATAATGCATGCATATATCACTATCTATTAAATCTAGCCTGATGTCTGCCATTTTTAAATTCAGTTATTTCTCTCAGAAATGTTGATCTAAATTTTGAATGTGTTACACTTAAACTGTTATGGTTAGTGCAAATGGCTCATTGGTACACACAAGCCTTTAAATTAAATCCCATAACCTGATATCTAATGTCAAATAATATCAAAGCTGTTTAAGGTGAGAATTATTATTATTTTTTTTTAAACTGTGATCTTTTCTCTTTGTGTTAAATATCAACACTGTGACTTCTTACACTGTAAGCTTTACTTCAGCACAGCCAAACACTGAGTTGTAGACTCAAACTGCAATCACTCCAAATGTCTGATTTAGTCATCTTAATTGCATCATGCAGGTTGAACGTGTTGTAATGCAACGATTGAAAGAAATTGCAAAGATGGCAGCCACAAATGTAAAGAGGGACTAAATGGACTTCAGAAAACACTAGAAGAACTGAAAACACAATTTAGACACTTTGTCCTCCAGTCTTCTGAGAAGTGTATTGGACATTGTTGGCCCAAGTATCCTCTCCATCATCAACAATTCTTTGTCATTCAAAAAGTAATTCTTCATTAACTTTGTTCTCATTTACATCAAAATATTGTTGAGAAGTTTCAGTCAGGTTTCAGGGTCAATCACAGCACAGAGCCCGCCCTGCTAAAAGTTTCTGAGTGAGTGTTGTTATTTATTTTTTACATGTACTTAAAGCCTTGACGGTACAAAATACTCTTCTGTTGTATAGCAATGTCCTAAATAAAGTTGTTGTTGATTTTTTTTTTTTAAGTCTCCGGCTAACGTAACACACGTCATCGGGTTTGTTTTTGGAAAATCACACTGCTTGGCACTGTGAGCTTATAACCTTTTAACTAGAAAATTGAGCTGAGTCAGCATGCCTTGACTTCTGCCCTCTTTTTATGGTGTGTGTTAGCGCACAGCCGTCATGCCTTGTGAGAAGGAAACTGGAAGAAAGATGTTCATTATAGCTGTTGTCAGTGTTTATTTGACATCTGTCGACAGTGTAACGGACTCCACTGCAGACTTGTCGTACGTTGCTGCTGTGTACGAGCACAAAGTAATCCTGACACCGGATCCGCGTGTGTCCGTGTCCCGCCGCGAAGCTCTGCAACACATGCAGAAAAACCTGGATATCTACGAGGAGCAGGCAGCCCGGGCAGCCCAGCAGGTATGCACACATTTAAATGTTGTGTTTCATGTTTTTTTGTCGCATGATAGCATTACTCATTGAATTGTAGCAAATTCATAGCAAAACATATACACACACACATACATATTTTGCGCGTGTGTGTATACATGTATGTAAAATATTTGTATGTAAGTGTGGGTATGTAAATTCTGACTTTAACACTACTGTGTAAGGTTCACCAGAGAATACCTGAGGGAGACAAATGGAACCAAACTTAGAGAGGAACAGGCAACTATCCCCCAGGGAAGAATGAAAAAGACGTACAAAGAGGAGAGCTGATTAAGATAATCAGACAGATGACTTTCTGTTCTTAAATTCAGTCTGATATTTGATCAAGTAGAAACAAGTAACTCAAAAGTTAAGTTAAATGGCGCTACACCTGTGGTCACTGCAACAGACCTCATCTCTCTGCCATCTTCGTTTCACTGTCAGGGTGCTCATATCCTGGTGTTTCCAGAAGATGGTATTCATGGATTTAACTTCACTCGATCATCCATCGCTGGTTACCTGGAAACGATTCCCAACCCTCAGGAGGAGAGCTGGAATCCGTGCACGGAGCCGGAAAGACACAACAACACTGAGGTTCACAATCAAATATTTAGATTTTGTGATTTTTGCAAGAAAACTCTACTCTCACAACATGTCACTGTGTCTGAATCTCATCATATTTGATTATGTTTGTGACTCAAAGGTTCTCCAGAGTTTGAGCTGTATGGCTCGTCGTAACAATCTCTACCTGGTGGCCAACATGCCCGACATGCAACCCTGTCCCCTGAAGACCAGCCCCACGTCCACCTGTCCTCCTGATGGCCGCTGGCAGTTCAACACAAATGTGGCTTTCAGGTACATTTAAACTCTTAAAATGAAAATGAAGGAAGTGGACAAATAAAGTTCTTTTCTATGGCCTCCTCTCCACATATGGAGTGCATGTGCCTAAATAAAGACCAGTTCTCTGCAAGGCCCACAAAAATAATTCACCCTAGTGCCGAAAACACCATCATATTTCCTGGAGTCAAAGTTAAAACTTCTTGTTTCAATAGCTATAACCGAAACTACTACAAGAACTACCAAGTAATACAAGTACTAATTATTACAACTCTACTGAGTTGGATTGTCTTTTCTTTGTTTAAAGTGTCTTCTTTCATACAGGTCAGATGGCCTACTGGTGGCACGCTACCACAAACACAACTTATACTTTGAGGCCTCCTTTGACTCACCTCCAGAACCTGAAGTCATTACATTTGACACACCTTTCGCTGGGAAGTTTGGCCTCCTCATCTGCTTTGACATCCTCTTTCATGATCCTACAGTGCTCCTAGTGCAGAGGGTATAAAACATAATCACATACACACTCAGAATATATATCCAACTTTGCTGGGATTTACTTTGATAACTAACATTTCTTCTTTATGCCTCTTTAAGGGTGTGCGTCAGTTGATCTTTCTAACAGCCTGGATGAACCAGCTCCCCCTGCTGGATTCATTCCAGGTTCAGCAGGCATTCAGTCTGGGTGCCAACGTCACCCTACTAGCTGCCAACATTCGTAATGACAGACTCATCATGACAGGAAGTGGCATTTACACCCCTTTTTCTGCCACCTACCACCACACAAGGGAGAGAGACCCAGAGGAGGGCAGGCTGCTGGTGGCCAGAGTGCCAGTTTTGGAGCCACTGGAGGTAAAACAAAGTGCAGCCAAAGAGGTGGAGGCTGGTGGTGGTGAGTCAAAATCATCAGTGGCTACAGACTCTGGATACTGCTACCAAGACAGCTGTGATGACTCTCCTCCTCCCTCCTCCCTCACCTTCATCGCCTCTATGATGTATGACACATTTACATTTGTCCTCTTAAATGAGAAACAGGGCGATGTTAAAGTGTGCAACGGCACTTTCTGCTGCCGCCTGCAGTATAGGTGGTTACTGCAAGACCACAAAGAGCTCTATGCACTCGGTGCATTTGCAGGAACACACACCGTCAACGGACGTTTCGCTCTGCAGGCAAGAATCTCATGAATTTTAATATATTTTAATATTTCAAAAAAGGTTAAAACTGACAACTAACTACTTTTATTTGCCACATGTCAAATATCTACAGGTTTGTGCAGTAGTCCGTTGTGCAGGGTTGGATCAGAGCTCTTGTGGACAGGAAGTGGAAGAAGCAGAGTCAAAAATGGACTTCCTGTTGGAGGGGAACTTTGACACCGAATACGTGTACCCATCTATGCTGACGAGCCGAATGTTCCTGGAGCAGCCAGACAATCTGGAGAAAGCTGCAGACGGGAGAGTGACCATGAAACATTCAAACATGAAGGGTGGCCTGGTCACCGCCTGCCTGTACGGACGAATGTACCACCTGGACAATGAATAAACTTTGGAGGGATCGGAAAAATAAAGTTCAGTGTTATGGTTAAGAGCTGCTCTAACCCTCAGCTCTTACATATTTATTTTATGTCTTATAAAATAAACCAAAACAAATGTCTTTATTCATCTGTTACTTAATCTTTACAGTACAAACATTGCACCAAGTAGAATTCATCCTCTGTCTGAATGTTGCATATTCCTCAAAAGGCGATATTTCATAATTTCTCTTTCTCACACACAGACACGCACACACAAATCCACACAGTGACAGCCACCTTCTCCTGCCTCCTGTACACAACACCAACATTAAGAAGTTACAGCATTGCAAGTTATCCATTCCTTGGGCTGCTCATTCAGTTCATCAGCTGTACAGTACATAGGTCTTACATCCACCTGCTGTCACAATCCGCTCTCAACAATTCAATCGCCACCTGGAATAAATACGTAGGTTTCAATATTGACTTTCTCTCCTAGGAATCGAGAAGTGGATCCTAAACATGAACGCAGCATTACAAGTGTCCCAGAGTGACAGTCAGTGGCTGCCGTGAAAGCTCAAAGAACTCTGAATAAAATCTCAAGTACAGTAGGGAAAACGCTTCTTCAGCTGGTCCCATAAGATTGTCCCTCAGTTTCTGTCTTAACAAAACAAAAAAAAGCAGTCCTCTGAGCTTTTCTTCACCAGATGCTCGTCTAGTAAATGTGAATGAAAAATCTCTGAAAAGATTTAAAACCACTCCAGAAAGTATCCTCAAACAGAAAGAGTTCAACGCAAAAATAAAAACACTGTTTTAAATTGAAAAGGACGCTGGGCATGTTACTGAGCATACAGTGATGCCGTCGAAAAAAAAAAAAGCGTTGCCATCTTATTCTTTATTTTACCACATTATTACATTGGTGCATCTTTTCCACTGTGTTTGCACCTGAAGGAAGCAAGCATGTGGTTCAGACGAGGATTATTTTTAGATTTGAAGAGGCTTACCTAAGAATACTCTGCTTGTATTTACTGCCCTGTCAAGCTTTTGTCAGTGATCTATTAAGGCTCCTGAGTGGCTGGCTAACCTGCCAGTATTGAGGTTCCACTAGTCCTCAGTACGTTTCTGAATCTGAGTCATTCATTTCATCATCTCCAGAGACAGAGGACAGCGGGCGTTCTGGCCTGCAGTAGGAGGCGTGGTCAGGCCTCAGTGGGGCTGGAGTATTGAAGGCCACGCCTTTGGAAATGTGGTTTGAGATAGGGTGGTGGTTGATGACTGTTTGAGTAAGCGAGAGAGTGGGCAAAGCTGCTATGGTGACCATGGGTGAGGTGGGCATCATTGAGTTGAGGATGAGGGCCAAGCAGTCAGCTACATCCCGATTGGGAGCACAAGCCAAAGCTGGAGTGTAACCTGGGAATAAAAGGAGGAAAAGGGTTTATAGTTCACATCAGGATTACACCTGAAGAGTACACGTGTGAGTACAGTGAGATGAAAGCTGACCATTCTCATCCACAGCTAACACACTGGCTCCTTTCACCAGCAGCTCCTGGACCACCACTGTCAATCCCTTCCTGGCTGCTACATGCAAGGGCCTGCAGGTAAAAGAGTGTCACAGTAAGTCCACACTGCAGGTTATCCTGCTGTTTACCGTAGGTGCAACCTTCAGGTTATACATACGTCTGCAGAGCAGCATTGGTGCAGTTGATGAAATTCCTGTCACTGATTTTCTCCAGAATCAACAAGGCACTTGTCTCGTGACCCTGAGAAGAACAGAGAGTACCAAAGTCATCTACAGAGATCACGTGAGATGTGCAACAATCCTGCCTTTGTCAGTCTGTTACAGAGATGACGTTCTGAGCTTCACATACACGTCAATCTCGCTCAAAGCTTCAGAAAGCTCTTTGTGTGACAGTTACAGACTAGTGGTGATATATGTGGCAAATATTATTGTTCACAATGATATGACATTCTTCAAATTGTGCCTTTTTAGTGATGCAAGAGAAACATGTGATGGTGTGGTTAAATATGTCCACCTGCAGCCAGATGTGTTCAAAGTGATACATTAATGTTCCAAGGTTGACATGAAGCTGGCGTGTTCAGATTCCATCATGTTAACAAGGCCAAAACATACACGGCTCACACAATGCAAAAAATATAAAATCTGCTTTGTAACTACTTTCAACTTTGAGACACTGAGACCACAAGAAAAATCACTTTTATATTTCAAAAGACACCACATTTTAAATACTGAATGACTAAAGAACATTTCCTCTCTCTGAATAGCCTTTACCTTGCTGCAAGCCAAATGCAATGCTGTGTTCCTGTCTGCATCTTGCAATGCCAAGTCTGCTTTAGCGCCGCTCACCATCACCTCTGTAACACAACACAACACAACAGTGGAGATAAATACAAGTAAAAGGTTAAGAAATCAGGGACCATTATTTCCACAAGTTTATCCCTATAGCAGTTAGTGTACTGACCCACAGCATTGGTCTGTCCATTTAGAGCTGCCATCATCAGCGGTGTTCTGTGCATGTGGGTGTCAACAACATTTGCCTGAGCTCCATGGCTCAGAAGAAGGGAAACACACTCCACATGGTCAGAAAAAGCTGCAGCATGAAGAGGAGTCCTGCATCAACATCAACACAGTTATTGTAAGTATGTTTCTGCTCACATAGAACAAATACAAACAAAAACCCTACACACATTATTGTAAAGTCTGTCTGCATCTCTCACCTGCCCTTGGAGTCTATTGCATTCACAATATTTGCACCCAGGGAGTCAATTAACATCTCGGCCACTCCCTCGTTATCGTTTATCCTAAAACACACAACGCAGCCTGTCAGACACACACCCTCAGAGCAAATCGATCCTCATAAACATTCATGAATACAAACAGACAGAGCCTTACACAGCACAGTGCAGTGGGCTGAATGAGTTCCCTGTAATCTTCCTGAACACCTCCTGATCTAATAACACCTCCACACATGCGTCATACCCTGGAAAACAGAGAAAGATAGATGTAAAAACAGAAGAAAGTACAGTGCAGTGTCTTAAAAGATCAGGTGTTGACATGTTTCTCGAACATTTCATGTTGTGTCCCCGTACCGTTATAGCAGGCCCAGTGGAGTGGTGTGTAGCCCTTGCTGTCAGTGAGGTGTGTGTGACTGTGTGAAGTGCTGGTGGCCTGCAGCAGGGCACCCAGGACACCCACACGGCCAGAGGCAGATGCCAGGTGCACGGGGGAGCGGCCTCGGATGTCCTTTGCACTCACGCTGGCTCCCCGCTGGAGAAGAGCCTCCACACATTCCTCCTGGCCTGTCACAGCCTATGTGAAACATACAGAAAACACTAGAGGGTATAAATACCAAAATAAACTTTTAAAAATGCATATATTACGATTTAAAGTAATCTCAGTAGGCACGTGTGCCTAGCTCACCCCTCGGTGTAGTGCTGTCCTGCCCCAGCGGTCCTGATGCTCCACACTGGCTCCTTGACTGAGCAGAGAGTATACGCAGTCTGTATGTCCGCTCAACACTGCCAACATCAGAGGAGTTCTGTACACAGTGTGGAGATCAGGTGCAACTCAGTAGGAATATTTAAGTGCTCATCTGAATCACAAAAAACAGCAGCCTATGATTTTTTTTTAAACAGACACACATGCACACACTCACTGTCCGTTGCTGTCTTGTGCGTCCACATCAATGTGTTGGTCATTGTTATTCAACAGCAGGCGCAGGCACTCTGGGTGGCCATTCATAGCTACAGCAAAATGAAATTTTAATTTTAAAAGCCAGAAAATCGACCTCTTTCACGTGATGGGAACGGGACTGCCTGCTTATATACCTGCGGTATGTATGGCTGTCTGTTTGTGAATGTAATCCCGAGTCATGGGTGAGGCGCCGTGGTGCAGCAGCAGAGACACACACTCCTGATGTCCCCTTGAGCAGGCCAGAATGAGGGGGGTGCATCCCTCTGGGCTCCGGACATCCACATCAAGCAGGAATGACAAGAGCACCTCTAAGGCTCCACAGTGTCCGTGATAAGCCTGGATGAAGGGAAAAAAACAAAACAAAAAACCCCACACACACTATATTAAATGGGGTAGCTGTGGTTTACTAATCTGAAGGTCGGTGGTTCAATACCCAGCTCCTCTAGTCTAACTGTCAGGATGGGTGCGTGACATTAAAAGTGCTTGGGCATAGGAGAAAGTCCTTGTATGAATGTGTGAGTGCTCAGATAGAACAGAAAAGCCCTAAATGAGAACTAATCCTTATTTAATGAATGCAGAGTCAAAGAAGGATAGAAAAGAAAACATGCTTAAAAAAAATAAAATCTTAAAACTCACTGCCAGATGGAGTGGACTAATGGGAGCGTGGCTCTCTGAATCACTCAGCATGTCTGTTCCTGATGTCTCCATTAGCTGAAACAGCAATATTACTCATTTCAGATCCAGGTTTGCACAAATGCCAGCTGCTGTATGTGCTCTACATCTACTGATGGCTGAAAATTGGATGAAAACTGAAAGACTATAAAAGGTAGGAGGCATAAGATAAGGTAAGGTAACAGGTAAAACAAGGTAACATGAGACAAAAAAGGCTTTATTTACATAGACATGTGCCATGATTTCCAAAAGTATATCAATCTATATATAAACAGGTTTTAGTTTTGTACAAAATACAGACAACATCTGTCTTTTAAATTTGCCATAATAAGCCAGAAGATTCACAGCTTCATCTGTTTAGCAGTTGTTGTAGCCACTACACTACAACAGAGGGAGCTCCTCACAAAGCTCAATGGTGCTACAATGAGAGACTGAAACTCCTCTTACCACATCAAGGGGCCTCTCACTTGCCATCTAAAAGAAACAAAGAGACTTTTTGATATAGTGTCAAAAAACAGATTTTTCAGCCTTTAGGCCCAATTTTTTCCCATTCAGTGCAGCAGCTGTACACACCAGCTCCAGGCAGAGTGTGCGTCCATAGGCTGAGGCATAGTGCACTGCACTGTAACCCTGTTTGTCTCTCACACCTGGATCTGCGTCATTCCTCAGCAGATACTCCACACATCTGGCAAAGACCAAAGACAGGGTATTTCTTTAATCTCTTTTAAAGAAACCCCTCAAAGTTGGCATTAGGGATTCTCTGAATTTTAATATTTACAGATTGAACACAGAGCAGAACTTACTTCCCATCAGTGTCAGCAGCAGCAGCGTAGTGCAAGGGGCAACAGCCTCTCTTGTCCAGCTCATTGATGCTTGCCCCGGAGCCCACCAAGGCAAACACACACTGGTAGTTACAGTTGGCTGATGCATAGTGTAGTGGAGCTCTGTGATGGTCAGTAAATTAAATTAGCCAATATTTGCAGATTTAATGTGGTCAAAACTTTACCACTGTCCCTCTCTCTCTCATTTTACTCCATTTCTAGCATCCACCTTTGTGACACCTGCACTGTACTATTAGTCTGATTTTTACATTTTAGCTTACCTGCCAAAGTTGTCTTTCCTGTTAAAGTCTGCTCCGATGTTTAACAGCAGGTTCAGACACTCCAGGTTCCTGTTTGGAGAGACAGCTTTCAGGGGGACAGCTGTCTTAATGTACCACTCAGTGGTACGACCGCATTACATTTATAAAAGTACTTCCACAAGCTTTTCAGTTCAACCAAAGCATGTATCAGATTGTTAAAAAGAGAAAGAAAGAGTACAATGCTATTTAAGGAACAAAGAAAAAGACAGGAGAATAAACAAACTAATAATACTGAAGCAGTAAGCAAGAACAATCACCCTCCAGCTGCAGCAGCATGTAGACAGGTCCTTCCAAAGTCGTCGGGAGTGTCTATGACAAACCCTGCACAAATATGCACGCTGCATTAATTTGGATGTCAACTGGGTGATTCCACAGGTCTGAATGGTGTCAGCATTAATGTACCTGAGGAAAGCAGCTTCCTGCAGCAATCTGAGAAGCCGCTGAGAGCTGCCAGGTGTAGGGGAAACATCCCGTGAATGCCTCTCCTGTACAAGACAAAGACAAGCCATTGCATGCAAGCATTTTTATGACAGAAAAAAAAGAAAGAGATTTTATTTATCCTGACTTTAACCATTTCCAGGCTTAGAGCTGCTCACTTGCATTTGATCTTTTAATACTACTGCACAGATAACATGAAGCAGGAAGACAGACAGATGGTGAATGTCAGTTGTTACTAACTTGGCCATGTTGGCTCCATGTTTGATGAGTGCTGTAATGATTAGCTCGTGGCCATAGCGGGCAGCGATGTGAAGGGCAGTGTTTCTGCTCTTGTCCTCACAATCAATTTCAGCTCCTACACAAACATAAAAGAGATAGAATTATATTTTCCATTAAAAAAGCAGGCGCAATCTCAAGGAAAAAAAGAGCATATTGTGCAACATATGCAACATACAGCACTCTGGTATCCAAACTAATTTGAATCCATGCATGAAACAGACAGCACTCAGTGAGGGCTCTCACCATTTTGAATGAGAGCCTGAGAGCAGGAGAACCTTCCATGTGTAGCTGCCATGTGGAGGGGAGTCTTCCCATCTTTACTCTGGACACATGGAGACGGAGAAAAGAGAAAGAGTGCAGGGAAGGAGACATTTATTATTGTAAAATGTATATATTACAATTATGAAATCATTAAAACATCAGCTATTCGACTATGAGTCTAAATCAGAAGTGTGTCAAACACACACACACACACACACACACACACACACACACACACACACACACACACACACACACACACACACACACACACACACAAAATGCTTGACCAGCTTGCTGCCTTAGGGAGTCTCCCTCCCCCTCCATCATCCATATGGCCTTGCATCTTGTTGCTGTAGGGACCCAATATCAGTTTCCATCACTGCTACCAAAGTGTTAACAACAGAGTCGTTTTATCTTTCGACTAAATTCTGAGCAGGATGCATGCTAGTAAGCGCTGAGGACATACAAGATCAAATGAATCCTTTTTTAAATACATACACACTGGAGCATTATGCACCTACTTCTTTCATTGTAAAGCAAATACTCTCCCATGGATGAAATTCTAGTTTCAGCATTTTTAACTGCATGTTAACATTACCTGCAAGTTGATGTGAGCCTCGTGGGCCAACAGCAGCTCCTGGCACAGCGCCCCCTGGCGTGAGGAGGAAGCAAAGTGGAGGGCAGAGAAACCCCTCTCGTTCACCTGAAGCCAAGGGACCAAGTAACAGGATTAAACACACGGTTACTATGCACATCCTACGTGGCAGAGAGTGATGCACACACACCTGGTTAACGCTGGCTCCTGCTTTGATGAGCTCACCGACAACCACATCTTGTCCATTGTAACAAGCCAAATGGAGTGGTGTGTTGCCATAGGCATTAGTCTCATTTACCTATGCATAGAGGAACAACATTTTCAATTCAACCTTTACTAACTACAGCAAGAAATGGTGACACAGATGGCATTTTAAGGACAATCTCAGCATATTTGTACTGACATTAACCCCGAGGCTCAGCAGGTAGTGCACTGTGCTGCTCATGCCACTGGAGGCAGCTGCATGCAGTGGGGTGTAAGCCTTCTTGTCCTTACAGTCAACCTCAGCTCCACTGGCAACCAATAACTTCACTACCTCCAGGTGACCTGATACAGAGAGGTGAGAAGGAGATGAGTCAAATTGACTTCTGTCAAGAACTACATGTCAGCATCTCCCATTTACATCAACACTATGACCCTAATCTTACCCATGTAGGCTGCCCAGTGGATGGCTCTCCTGTCCTTCTTATCAAATGCATTAATGTTGGCGCCTCTTGACAGCAGCAACTTCACCATCTGACACACAGAATCAGATTAAAAAGGAGCTGATGCATAGTCGCCTCTGTATCTGTGTGTGAGGGAGTGAAGAAAGACTGACCTCTACATGTCCACTGAAGGCAGCGTGGTGCAGGGCAGTGCGTCCTGCCCGATCAGATACGTTGACATTGCTTAGCAACGGGACCAAAGCCTCAGCACAGCGTACCGCCTTATTGCTAGCTGCTACATGGAGTGGCGTCTGCCAGTTCTTGTCGCGAGCATTCACATCCGCACTGTGCTTTAGTAAAACTGCCACAGCATCCTGAATAAAGAGTGAGCAAACATAAGGCCTACTAGAAAACAGTCTCAGTGCTCTAAGAAAGTATGCGCCAGGGTTTGCAGGTGGCTGTGTGGGTGTTTAGAAAGTTCATTTTCTATTCATAGAAGGGTTTTCATCCTGAAATAAAAATACTGGAAGGTAGAAACTTCACAAGGGACTATGTTAGTTTGGGCATGTCGCCCAGGACTAAGAAGAATAGGCAGACATTTTGACGTTTATCAAACACAAAGCCATAGCACAGTGGTTATTTCCATTTGCCCCTTTAAGGCCAGATTCTGAAAAAGACTCTCTCAACTTTATCACAACAGCAGCAAACCTTTCTCCAAACCTTGTCAGCAAAGCATCTAAAAGTGTTCCTTATCTGCACCAATGCTCCCTTAAAAGGGCTGAATTAAAAAAAGGATTTGTTTAGCATTACTTGTGACAGGGTCAAAGTTGTAGCGGAGTCCCCAGTGGTCACATTTGCATGTGTG